>JAYMSL010001102.1:0-18736 GCA_036897195.1 Plantago coronopus
TAGTTCTCTGTCAGTGGTCCGGAGTTGTGATCTGTGTTTTCATAACACTTGTAACAACGCCGGTTGACAGTGTTAGTCTTCTGCGTATCTGTTCAAGTTTTTCGATCCTTATTGTTATTAGAATTGTTGCAGGAAGCCTGCACTTTCAGTTGGAAAGGTCAGGGTGATTGGGAAGAGGACTGGGGGGAGTCTTATGCTGGCAAAAGGCAGCCTGCACTTTTTGTTATTGATGTCGAAAGGTTTGATTAATTTCACGAAGTATCTTCGCTTGCTGATATAATTATTTCATACATTAACTCATAGACCATACTCTCTGCAGTGGAGAAGTATGTCCTGTTGCAATAGGACGGTCACTGAACGTTGGCCAGGTAGTATGGGCTCCATCAATTCAAGGCCAGAAGTACCTTGTTTTTGTTGGGTGGCCTTCAATCAGGAAATTTGGCATGAAATATTGCTATAACAGGCCTTGTGCTTTGTATTCTGTTAAAGCTCCATCATTCAAAACCGAGGACCATTTACCAGGGTGAGTTGAGTTTTAAAAGCTTATTCACGTTGCTAAATTCATCATCCGTTATCTAAAAAGTTCTCTTTTCTCCCGATTGGTTTTGCAGATATAATGCAGCTGAAGATTCTTCCATATGTAACTTGACTCAAGGAATTAGTAGTGCATTCTTTCCACGGTTCACGTACGTGCTTTTGTAGCAGTGATTATGAGTTTCATACACACCATTTTACTAACAGTTCCTTAATAAAAATTGCTTATTCTATACTCAGACCAGATAGTAGAGCCCTAGTATTCGTGTCTGCAAAAAGTGCTGTTGATTCTGGTGCGCATATGGAAACAGATTCAATTCATAGGATAGATTGGCCTTGTGATGGTAATCTTAGCCAATCCTTGAAAATTGTTGATGTGGTATGCGTTTCAACTGCTCGATTTTATCATAGTCTTAAGCCGAGGAGTATACGTATTATGTCTTACTTCTTGACAATGGCATATTTCAGGTTCCTGTCGTTATGTGTCCGGATGATGAGGGCTTTCCTGGGATTTATTGCTCTAGCGTTCTCAGTAACCCATGGCTTTCTGATGGACACACAATGGTTCTCTCTTCTGTATGGTGTAGTGCTCAAGCGGTACTATCTGTGGATGTGTTAAGGTAGTTTACTTGTTGAATTGTTGAAAAATATTATCACACTAGACATCATATAGTCGGGATTAGGGAAGAATAATTGGTGATGTATTGATCTTCAGTGGAGAAGTATCACGAATCAGCCCAAAGAGTTCGAGTGCTTCTTGGAATGTCCTTGCACTAGAAGCTGATGATATTATTGCTGGTATGAGTGTCTATTAATGTCAAGTACCGTTTCCGCTATGTGTCACACAAGATGATAATTGTACTTTTGTTCCCTTAAGAATGTAGTAGCCCAGTTGATACTCCAGAAATCAAGTATGGTAACTTCATGGGAAAGGGGGTAGAGGATGCCAGATGGAACTGGTCGGATGTTTTAAGCCCCTTGACAAATTCGTCTGAAAAGGTATCACGAGACTCAGATTTGTCGTTATGCAAATGAAGTTCTCTGTTTTAGGCATGCATGCTATCTACAGCTATTGATGAATTTCATGATTTAAGCAGGCCAAGTCTTGTTTGGCATCAATGCAATTTAGTATAATGAAGATTCCAGTCAGGGATGTCTCTGAAAACCTCACAAAAGGTGATCTTATCCATCATTTTCTGATAAAACTTGTTTCATTTCCATGTTTCCCGTTTGATAGAAAATGATGTATCTTTTGTCCGCGACACTAATATCACATCAGATCCATACTCTTCATGTCTGTCACAGTGTTTGTTCGGCACTCTGATTGTTTACACTGTAAATGATAATAGGTGCAAGCAAGCCATTTGAAGCTATCTATGTATCCTCAACATCGAAGAAGTCTAATGCGCTTGATCCACTAATCGTAATCCTTCATGGTGGTCCTCATGATGTCGCGTTGACAAGCTTCTCGAATAAATCAGCATTTCTCTGCTCACTTGGTTTCAGCTTGCTTAACGTGAACTATAGGTACACGAAAGGCATTGTCTTTACACAAGTTACTGCTTTCATTCTTGTTCTTGATTTCCTGCTAATACATAACACATCTGCGCATTCTTGCATCTGATTAGAGGTTCATGGGGCTTTGGAGAGGAAGCATTACAATCTCTTCCAGGAAAAGCTGGGTCTCAGGTGACTATAAAATCATGATATGTAATATGACGAAGCTGTCTTTCGTAAGTTGAGTAATATTTTCTGATACTTAGTTCCTTTTCGAGTTCAGGATGTCAACGATGTTCTAACGGCCATAGACTATGTCACTGACAAGGGACTTGCAGATCCATCTAAAATAGCTGTAGTTGGCATTTCACATGGTGGATTTTTGGCTACACATCTAATCGGTCAGGTCGAAAACATATTCTCTAGCTATGTTACTTGTATCAAATTTTGACATATTAATCTGCCCTTTGTGGGCTAATGATTCTTCTGAATTCTTCTCCAGGCACCGGACAAATTTGCTGCAGCAGCTGCAAGAAATCCTGTGTGCAACTTCGCTCTGATGGTCGGCACATCTGATATTCCTGACTGGTGCTTCGTTAATGTATATGGAACTGAGGGCAAATCTCGCTTTACAGAATCTCCTTGTGCAGAGGATCTGGCCATGTTTTACAGAAAGTCTCCGATTTCCCACATCTCTAAGGTTTGCTTCTGTTGATATATGCTTCTCGAACAATGATTGATAAAGTATTATTGTGTGGAAGTGTTAAGTTTCTATTATGGGTTAACTCCCAATATATACAAACTTACAGTATGTTCTAGAAGCAAAGCACTAACTAGTAATAAATGATAGTCTCATCTAAACTAATCAAGTTCCACTAATTACAGTTCTAGAAGAATCTGGAGGATTATCTCTAATTACAGTTCTAGAAGAATCTGGAGGATTATCTTCCTTAATAATAAACGCCCCTATAAATTCAGCATGTATGAACTCTGAAGAGAGTCTCTTCTTTTTCTGCCACTTCAAAGCCAGCTGATTGACCTACAGTGCAGACTTGTAGTTCCGGCGTATCGATCGAGCCGGATTTTCTCCTCGCCGGTAAGCATTACTGTCACTTACACTCCAAATCTCCTATTTCGACCACCTTCGCGCCGGAAGCTGGCTTCAATTTCAAAATTGAATTGTGCTTCTCGATAACTGTGTTTCTGCCATTGTTTATTCAAGCTTTTACTTTACTAGTTTTTGGTTTTTTTTGTTTACTTTTTATGTTGTGCATTGTGCCATTATTACTCTCTCGGTTCCAGGTTAGGGTTCAACCTTAACTGAACTTAGTTCCAAGTAAATGCTAAGACGACATAGGTGTAAGGTCCAGTAAAGCTCATACCAATTAATGAAATTATGTTTTTGTGCTTCTGAATCGATTGCAACTTAGAGTTCAAGGTTTAGGAAAAAATAGTTGCAAGTACAGGATTTAGATGTATACGAGCAGAGTGATAGTTTGTAATAATTTGCCGATTTAGAAAAGAAAAACTGAACATCTCTATGCGATACTTCTAAGTAATTGCTATCACGGCGTAGGTGTAAGGGCTAGTAAGGCTCATGGCCATATCATCTAATTATGTTTTTGTGCTTCTGAATTGATAGAATGAGACAGTTCATTTGCTTCAACCGGGCGTAAGAGGAGTATGTACGGGATGAATCTGACCTTAACAGATCAGGAGAAAGGCATAGCCATGGTGGATGATTGGGAAAGGAAGTCTGGTGGAGAATGTAAATTCCTCTTGGTGGGAAGATTGTTAACCTCAAAGGTGTTTGAATTTGAGGATCTTGCTTATAGTCTGAAATATTGCTTGGGTCTGGGCAAAGGATTAGAGATCATAAATCTGCAAGAGGATAGAATTTTATTCCGCGTGTTTGATGAAGCCCGTAAGCATAGGATTCTGGAAGGTAGGCACGGGCTCATCAGAGTATCGTTGTTGAAAGGATCATTGTTGCTACTGAGTGATGTCCCAGAGAATATGAATCCACTTCATGTGGATTTATCTTGTTGTAGTTTCTATGTTCATATTCACGATCTTCCACTGAGTATGCAGACGAGGAAGACAGCAGTTCGTGTAGCAAATAGCATAGGTGTCTTTGAGGAATATGATGAGACTGCAGCATTGGGTGTCTCGTTACGTGTTCTGGTTAAGATTAAAGTTGACCAACCGTTAACGCGTTTTTTGAAAGTCAAGAGTAGTGTTACAGATCACGAAGTTATGGTACGCTTCACTTATGAAAACTTACCACTATACTGTTATCTATGTGGGCATCTTGATCATACTAGAAGAGAATGTGAATTGCGAGATGAGTTTGATTTGGACAAGCCCATTGACGAATTGCCATATGGTTGCTGGTTGCATGAGAAATCACGTAGACCAAAGATATTTCGTGATGCCGATTTTTCGAGGAAGCATGCATCTGTTATGTCTGCGACTGGGAGTGCTGTCCAGGATATGGTTGGTGGCAGTTTCCAAAGGAGAAAAATATCCAATACAGGAACAGGGAAAATGAAGATCGTTGTGAAACAAATGTCAGGCAGCTTAACATATGAGGTAAAGGGGTCTACGCTAGTTCATCATCTGAAACTAATGATTGAAGATCGGGAAGAAATTCCTGAGGATGATTTTGTGTTGGTACGCGGCGGAAGGCGTCTTGCTGAGTCCAGAACTCTGATTCATTACAACCTCCAAGACGAAGACACAATACACCTCCTCTTACATGTACGTGGCGGTTGAATCACAAGCTTGGGGATCCCTGTTGCTCCTCCATATATCCACTTTTGAAGGGGCTCTGATGGAATCCACATCTTATATATATAGTTTAGGTAGCAGTAGGGGCATGAACTTTTTAGTTTTTATCCTCATTTTGCATTTCATTGGCAGAAGATTAGCGGAGTATTTGGTACTCGGTTAGGGAGATGGTTAAGCCTCTAACCGAATTCTACAGTACAATATAGCTTTAGCATTGAGTTAAGGTTAGACATTTACTCTATATTTACCAACTCAAAACTCCGGTTACTATTCCTGAATTATGAAATTCCGATAACTCTACAATATAATCGACTAAATCGAGTGTGAATCAGTCTATTTTCTTGCTTTCCCTTCTAATTTTCTAAAGAAAACAGTCCCACAAGAAAATTCCACTCATATAAAATATTTTGCTAATTTTAGGGATTTTTTTTTTTTAGCACAATTTTAGGGATGTTGGCTTAGAAAATTTATTAACATCACTCAACAGAAACAAATGAGCCATTAAACAAGGAAAGTCGGGCAAATGCTTAAGAAAAACGAAAAGTCAGGCTAGGTGTTAGACAAATACAATTAAATGAAAAATATATGGGGTGAGAGAGGCTCGAACTCTCGACCTCAGGATCACTCAATTATTTAGCTATGAGACCTACGCGCTAGCCAACTGCGCCACCACCCCTTGTTGACTATTTTTCAATATGAGCGGATTAAATCAATGTAATACTACTATACTGAGGAATGTTAGCGTAAATTTTCCAAGACTGGAATTCGAATAGATTTTCTATCCCCGCCTGGTCTTTTCAGTGACCAAACAGTGACCTTACAACTCCTCACATCTTGGCTATATATTGGCATTTGCTGAACTTTAATCTTGCTCCTCTTCATCTCCTTTTGCTCTCTCTCTCTCTCGTTGAACTCTGTGTTATCAGGTATGTTAATGTTACTTAGTTTCCTTTGCGGATAGTAGATATCTTCACTGTTTATTTTGCTTTTGAATTTGGCATGTGTGCTAGAGCCGATCTGTACTATTTTGTTTAGGTTTCCCTGTTAATTTCCTTATTATGTCTTTCCCCCTAGACTATTGGTATATCTTTGATGTTTAGTCTACGCTACCGTGTTCGAGTTGTGCTGTGTGATTGTTTCATAAAGTGCAACATATATTCACTTGATAATAAAGAACGTGGTACAAACACAATCACAAGGCACATTCGCACACCGGGGTGTAGACAAGACCGATCTTTGCATTGCCGGATTGACTGTTTCAATGTTTTGGTGTTTATGATGAGCTTGATATTATTTATTTCCAGGACGCTATCAATTGGACTTGAATGGCGGATGTTGAAATCCCGAAACTGGAAAGGGTTTTGAGCTTGACACCCTTAAGAGACAAGGAAGCAGTCAGAATTATAGTAGATGAGCGAGGAGATTCTGATGACGAAGAAGAACCCATGTTGCTGATGGTGGGAAAATGGCTAACTGTTAAGAACATTGATTTTGAAGCATTTTATGATTCTATGGCGGAAGAAGCCTTGGGTTTGCGCAAAGGGCTAGATATCATAGATCTGGAAGGGGATGGTAAATTCTTGTTTCGGGTGTATGATGAATCTGATAAGCAGAAGGTGCTGGATGGAATGTCATTTTCCTTGTTTAATGGTTCATTATTTCTGTTGAGTGATGTCCCTCAGGATATGAATCCACTTGATGTCGACTTATCGTGGTGTAGTTTCTATGTTCGTATCCATGGCCTTCCATTGAGTAAGCAGACAGAGTTGATCGCGGCTCAGATAGCTAATAGCATAGGTGTTTTTGAGGAGTATGATAAGAATGAAAGATTGGGTGTCACATTACGTGTTCGAGTCAAGATTGATGTGACTAAGCCATTGATGCGATTTTTGAAGGTTGTGGACTACTGGACAGGGAAGGAGGTCGTTGCTCGGTTCACTTATGAAAGCCTTCCGAATTATTGTTATCTCTGCGGGCATCTTGATCATGAACTAATTGATTGTAAATCAGGCAATGGAAGATTGAATCAGGAGATGCCTTATGGTCCATGGTTGCGGGAAAAATCTTCACGTCCCCAGATCCTTCGTCATTTTGACCCGGATCCAGCTGATTGTAAGAGTTATTATAAACAAGGGAAAAGGGTCAAGGAGACGGACAAAATCTCTATGGTGAAAGGGGGCATACAAGCCAAGGAAGGAAACAAAATTGCTTACAACGAAGAAATTGGAGAATTCGAGTTCACAAAAGTATTTCCAGGAAAAGAAATTACTACTTGAAAAAGAAAAATGAAGATTGAAACACAGTTCCAAGTTCAACTATGTATGATTGCAATGTTTGACTGTTTGAGGCCCTTATTTGTTTTGTCAAACCTGATCGTGTACCTCTGCACCTGCATGTAACTGTAATTGTGTTCTGTTCGATTTTCGTATGCAGTATTCTATTGAAGTCACTCGTCGCAATATAAATTAACACCATTCGAATGCTATGGTTGGTACTTGGTTGAATTTAGTAGCATCACTAAAATGAACTAAAACTATCGATTGTTCATACCATTTTACTGTTTTGATCTTTAGACAACTATATTGGGATTTATCCAGATTCATTCTTGCTCATCTTCATCACCTAGGCTATATCACAGTATGTTTGATTTCATTTCCCCTTCCCCGCTATCTTATTACTTTTTTTGTTTTACTGTTTCACTGTTTGATATTTCAAAAGAAATGAATAGAGTTTGTGAATGATCTCGAACCAGAACGTTGCTCTGGCTGTTAGCAGTGTTTGTGAGATGTAAAACGGGTAGAAGGCGATTGAGGTGGAGGCATCGGAGGGCGGTAGCTTGGCGATGGAGGATCAGAGGGTGCAAGCCCTGAGTATGGAAGTAGCCATCTTGTTTTTTAAGTTCTGCAGTTGGTTTTCTTTAGGCTTATGTTTTGCAGCTGGTGTTTGACAACTGATGAATGGTTATGAATAGTTATGATGAAACTAGACACAACCCGTGGCGATGCCACGGCCTAGTTTTATTTTAAGATAGGACATGTTGGTGTAGACTACTGAATAATCACGACATTATCGGGCAGCAAGCTAATTGTTAGATTGTGTGTTAATATGACTGGTCCGCCATTAAAAGAGGGTGGGTTGATTGAGGCGAGAATGCCTACGACTCAAGTTCTGACGTCTACCAATAACGTTACCACCAAGAAATAGCCGGGGAAAACCAAAGATGTCATCTAGATGTAATCAAGTAAGTTACAAAACAGTGACAACATTGAAATGTAGTAATACATCAAAGCTTATTAATACCACATTTAAAGTAGACGACGTAGGTCTCCCATTTTCGTCCAAGGCTAAGACCTTCAGCACTTTTTATGTTTGTGACCCTCGAGAACGCCACATATATTTGAGCATGGCTAAATACTGGATCAGGAACGTATAACCCCACATGAGCAAGTGATTGACCTTGACTTTTGTTGATAGTCATTGCGTAGGACACATATATAGGGAATTGTCGGCGCTGGAAACGTATAGGATATTTGGTCAAATCAGATGGCGTCAAATCCATACTTCCTGCCCTTTGTTTCGCCCGGACATCATGGTAGCCCTAATTACATTAGAACCGATTCCAGATACGATCAACCTTGTTCCATTACACAATTTTTCGGCCTGATCTATGTTCCGCAACAACATAATGGGACAGCCAACCTTTAGTCTGATGCGGTCCAGATGCTCGAATGGTGTTCAAGAACTCAACAAAATAAACATCATCACAGTTAATGGTGTCATCTTCGTCAGGGCATATACTATCAGAATTAAGGTATTCCGTAGCGTCATCGGGTAGTAACGACATGACATAGTCATTTATCTCCTAGACAGTCTCATTAGTAGGTGCGAGAATTGCTTGATCGAGATAGTAATCACTTTTACCCTTAAGTTCTAATAGTGTCGGGTATGTACTGTTAACAATGACCGCTATGGGGTCAGGAGCTTCTCGTATGAGGATGTCGTCCAGCAATTCAAACGCAACTTCACCGTCGTTGTCAACTCCGACCTTAGCATCACCAACACTAAGCAGCAAATCGGCGAAAGCCTTGATCTCCTGGACTTCTGACGGAGTACGTCCACTCTGCAATTACAATAAGTTACATAAATTGTTGATAATATTAAAATGAAAGTTGTATTGAGAGAGAATATCAGTACATATAGTATATCGGGAACATACCTGTAGGCGCATATTTTTAGTCAACTTTAGTACTTTGTCGTCACTTCATATCCTATTGGAAGATGAGATAGTATGATGAACAATATCTTGCCTACTACCCTTAGGGACAACCGGTAGTATCTGACAAAAATCTCCACCAAACACAACTACGACTCCTCCAAATAGTTTATCTGAATGACGGATCATGACATCTCTCAGGCTAAAATTAAGTGCTTCGAAAGAGAACATGTTGTTAGTCATGGGAGCTTCATCCCATATGATGAGTTTCGTTCTCTTGATCAAGCCTGCTAGTTTCGTTCTCTTGATCAACCCTGCTATATCGCTACCAGGAGTGATCCTACACATACTTGTCTCATCAACTATTAGTGGTATTCCGAACCGTGAGTGAGTTGTCCGACCTCGTGGTAGTAACAGTGATACAATGCCAGATTATGCTACAGGTAGAACAATGTCTCGCCTAGCACGTAAAGAGGAACACATTGTCCTCCATAGAAATGTCTTTCCGGTACCTCTATAACCGTATAGGAAGAATACACCACCTTCTCCAAAGTGAACGGCATCCATAATGGTTGGGTATACACCATGCTGCTCCTCGGTGAGGCATGGAAACAAACGGCTATGCTCGGAATGCATCTTGAATAAGTCTTACGATGTCTCCTCTAAATATTAATCTGGTCTGACCATCATTGATAATGTCATTGTTCAAAGAGGCATTCCAGCCCAAGGCTGCATCCATTACGAACTAAGATTTGTTCAATCTCCCATAAACACATATATATTCTTCAACTGCTCATCCGTCAACTTGAGATCTGCACCATATATCAAGAGACATATTAGATGCATATTCTATATGTACACAACTATAAATAATTAAATTATGGGGGGCTTGTTTATACTACAATACATTTCCTGTTGTGTTACGGAGATTGTGTTCTATCCCATCAACTAACATTGACTATGTGGTATCCCGTAAATGCCTAGGTCTCGACATGCTATTAGACTGTGGAAGCATGCTAAACAGCTGTCGCAAGTACAACTGGTTCCCCATTTCCATGCCTCCTTGATAGCTCGAATGTACTCCTTGTCACTGTCGATCAAACCAAGCGCAAAACATGCGTCTATGTACGTCTCATGAACACGACCCCCAACAGTTCTCAAATATGTAAAGCACGTACGACCACGAACATGGTTCAACATAACCTGGAGGAAAATGATATATTCTGCGGATCTTATTGGATTTTGCTCCGTTCTTTCCACTCTTTATTCTTCGAATCCCACACAAAGTGACGGCATAATTCCGTATAGAGGTACTTCCTGGACTCCAAGTATTCGCGGTTGTATTGCATCCATTTCAAGAATTTGGTTTCTGCGACAGTTTGCTCAGAGATAACATCTCCTATTATATCTCCACCAGAAAAAACGACGGACTGCTCACCATCTAGATGGAATGAAAAACGTGTACGACGTGACATAATCAGTGGCGATGCCACAACTTGGTTTTATTGTTGTATACGACTTGTTGATACACGATATTAAGTAATATAGAAGTAATCATGTTGGTAACTAAATGTTACATTGAGAGTTCTTATAATACTTCAACCGGAAATAGGAGAAGTCGAAGGTTGTGCAAAGTTGACTCGTTAATCTACGCAACATATACAAATGCAATCTGAACTCATGAACTTTGTTGAATTACCATGTAACTGCGACATGACATAACCGTTTATCTCATGGACAACCTCATTAGTGGGGTTAGGATTGTGATGGCCCTAACATCAAAGGTACCCTTCCCAAATTGGGCTATAAGTGAATGATATTTTATTTTCATGATCTCAGTAATTAGATTAGGCGCGAATAAGAATATAAATCGACATCCTAACATCTACTTTGTCATCTCTGGAGCAACCAACTTCTCTATCTCCCACTTTTAATTATAAGTGGCACAATAAACTCCGATATCTCTTCAACTTTGTCTGGTGATCCCAAACTAAAACATGAATTATTGTTGGAGATACACAACAATACATAATGAATATGTGAAACCTACAACAATGTTATCCATGCTCATGAGAGTTAAACTTCGAATCACATGTTCTGTGTCAGCTTCAGTACTTCACATGGATGATGTCTTGCTTATTTCCCTTGGGCACGACCTGCAATATTTGCCTAACATCGCTACATACACCATGATCAACGGAAGCGGGGTTCTTCGGTCTAGACAGAAAGTAAAAAGTTATATGTACTAAAATCCAACCCACGTCGATTATAATGAATAGTATGGAAACATATCAAGTTACCTCAAGACATTAATTGTGTCTCATCTTCACTGCAAGACATGTAGACCTGAGCAAACATAGGGCCTTGTCGAGGTTTAGGTTCCAGGTCGTCCACACGATGATAGTTTTGGCCACCTAGATTGTAAGTGTACGTGTCACATCCATTGTTCACGATATTGTCTTAAAACCCACCCATGGTTTTGAGTAATTGTGAAATTTTTAGTAACTTTGCATGTAAAATTAAAACGAATTACATATGTTATATAATGCCCCTGCTCGTCTTAAATCAATACTACATACATGCACTACAACGAACATATCTCTATATATGAGGATGTTGAAATTCTAGAATTTGTACCATTACTAAACTCACTCAAAGGAGTTGATAACTGGTCATTCAGACCCCTCTGGCGTTTTGACGCGCACTCTTGTCTCTCAGTTCCTCATGGTAGATTACCACCTAGTACATAAACAATATCAATTATACACGCGCGTTGTTAAAATTTTGAATAATGATGATGTATGATGTGTTATTCATATGATATATTTGAACTATATAAATAGTTTTAAAATAGATATTTGGAGTAGGATAAACCATATATTATCGTATATCACAACTATTGGTGGTGTATTCTCGTAATTAGTTCGTGCCCGTGACTTTGATATCATTTGTCTCACTGATGCACCGGTACTATGTTCCCAGTCAACCTCGGGTTAATCGATGAATGAATAATGAACATGCCTAACATTATATTTCTAGAAAAAAGTATAATGAGAAGGTTTCACTTACAAAACTCTGAACAATACTTCATTTGTCTCAACCTCAGCTTCATACTTTGATTTTTCTAGTCAATCCATTCTAACTTTGTCTCTGAATTACTCATAATGATATTATAAAAAATGTTAAAAATTGATATGATAAAATATTATCATTTCAATTTTCACTATACACATTTTTAAACGATTAGAAGTAGATATGATTAATTTGAACTCATAGTTGCATGTTGTGATAAAAAATGTCAAAGTAGAAAGATGAGATTGAAACAAACAAAGTATATGGGGAACTCTCCTGGGAGACGTCTTTCCTTAGGGAGGACAAACATTAATATATAAACAAAAACACCAGTGCTTTAATTCAAAATATCAATAATTAAAGATGTATTTTTTGTACTTATAATTAAAAAAAGGAGAAAATATTAGAATACACTTAAAACTTCTTGAGTTTTTATAGTCTACACTTAAAACCTTTTTTTTTTGTAATCAAGACTTAAACCTTTTCGACTTTTGGCAATTCACACAAATGTTGGACGGACATTCACAGTCCGTCAGAGAGTATAATTCACGCACCAGTTGGATTTTTTTTTAGGTTTTCAATATGCACCTAAAACATGTGAGAGATTTTTTGTTTAAACTACAATCTTATACAAATCTTAAACCCCCGCTACTTAAACCATTCAAGATTTTGGCAATTAGCACTACAACCTTTCAAACATCGTACATTATACATTGAAAACTTCTTGTCCCATTCGCAGCTGTACCATGACGTTCAGTCAATGGTTCAATGACTCTTTATACTACCAACCTGAATTTACTATAGAAGTGTGGTTAAAATAGAGGAAGATAGAAGCACTATATAAAAGTAAAAAAAGTCCACGTGCCAATTACCAAAAAAAATTTCAAGCGTAAACTGCAAAAACCTAAAAAGGTACTATTCTAATATTTCCTCGAAGAAATAAACATATTTTATTAATAATATTATTGTAAGATTTGCAAAATGTTGTAGTACTGTAAACTACAAATAATTCACAAATGTTAAGTGCGTTATATATACATCAAAAAAAGCTAATTGGCATGTGGATTTCACTCTTCAACGAACTGTTAAAGTCCATCTAACGTTTGTATTAATGAGATTGAGAAACAACTGATTATAACACTAAGACCGGGAAGAGACAGTCTCGTTAATTTTAACTTGAAAAAAAGTCGGACATATGCTATCAAGAAAATTAGGGATGTGTTGTAGTGCATCTCTTTTGCACTTGTATTTATTCCTAGTGGTTATTTATATATTGGTTGTTTCAAAAAAAAAAAATCTTCTAAGGTGTATGAGCACATATTATAATACAATGTGAGATGAAACGTAAAAAAGTAAGAAAAAGAGTGAATGAGTAAGACATTATGAATACATATAAGCAGGGGCAGATTCAGGATTCAAACTTAGGAAAGGCGAAGTTACATATGCATTTTTTTTCTTCCAAATGTTGGGGGAGTCAAATCTTAAATATTTAAAAAGTTAACCTATACAAAATTTATTTTAAAATTTTTAGGGAGGGGGAATCATTCATTTGATCGATTATAGTTCAATTAACATTTCAAACTTCGATCACTTATAGTTTTCATTTATATAAAGGGTGGAACAAATGAAAATAGAGAAAAAAGGAGTTAAGGCCGAGACTGACAAATTAAGGATAGTCATGTGACTTGTTATGATTCAATTACTCCCTCCGTACCACAAAAACATACTTACTTTTGATTTTCAGATGTATCACAAAATTTTACTTATTATCAAATTAGGAAACTACCCCGTGTATTGTATTAAAAATAGGCAACATCTCCACTGACATCAACAATATCTACTGTATTTGAGCTGACTGTTCCGCCTGTATGCCGTCGGTGTCCATGTCGCCGTCCATGGAAGAATGCCGGTGGTGATCGTTCGAGCTGAGAGAAAGAGAGGAGAGAGAGAGAGAGAGAGAGAGAGGGGTTGTAGCCGTTTTTTATTTTTTCTTCTGGGTTTGTGTGCTGGGGAAGAATTAGGTATGAGGTGGGGGATTTTTTTCTATTTATACATGACCCGTTTTTGGTTGGATCCAGGTCAAAAGATCGCACGTTTTGGTAGTTCTCGAATTGCCAATGTTACCTAAGTCGTCTTTTTGAAAAGACGACATATAAGTGGTCTCTCCCAATTTTTTCTCAAATAACGGTATCCTTTGCATCTACTATCTATCAATTAGAAAAAGACAGTAATTAAAGGGTACATATAATAATTTAATAAAGAGAAAATTTTAAAATACACTCAAATCTTTATGGATTTTATCGGTTACGCGACACTTTTATTTTTTGCAATTCACATTTTAACCTTTTAACATGTATAATCTGATTATTAATTGTACCCCTATTGATTTGAAAAAAAATCTTCTTGGTTTATTTGAGTCTTTTGACTCCAGCCGCGCTTACTGCTAATAAGTTTCTTGGTTTAGCTACACATAATTTTATTGATCACTGTATATAAACAATAACTTAGTCAATGTACTTGCTAGGGAACACTAATCACAACTTAATCTTAATATATTCAAAATTCATTTGAATATTTAAAGATTATAGAAGTAGGGTAGTTAGAGAGTAATCAACCTCTTAGATCAGTAATTGAAGCAAACTATCAGTGGTAAATTGCCTTTAATGATACTCGAAGTTGATATTAAAAAAAAAAAACCACTTATTTTTTAAGATTATAATTGTCTAGTGTTGTTAGTCAACCTCATAAACTAAATTGCTATAATTATACTCAGAAGTTGATATTTATTAGATTGAAAATAAGGGTTACACATTGTCTACAGAAAAACTTGATTGGTTCTTGTTATATGAATCATCTGTAGTTTGTTTATCCCATGTATTATTATAGATTGAAAATTAGATTACATCCCTAAAGGATGTGTTTAGACTAACAGATGTTATACATATGGACTTCAACAGGCGTGGTCCGTTTTATAACACAAACTGTAACATAGTTAAATTGCATATATACTTAACAGATTGGTACACTGATTATATCATCTTATATTCTTTTAGCATGACAACATCCGTCAACTAAATGTCATTCCCTAAACAATTTGTTTATTGTGTAGGATATATACTCCAGATTTATTAGCCGACTGGCACTCAAACACGACCTTCATCTCGAATCTCATCATATTTGACATTTCTGTACAATTCATGGTGGTCATCTCAACAAATTTCTTCTCGTTGCGTACGGTGACAATATGTAAGTTAAAATCTTGAATTGTGTTTGCAAAGTCAATCTATGCACCAACCCATACCTATTATCACTTATATGCAGTCTTCAGGCTGTTAGTCGCCCCTGCAACATGATCTCATCTTGAACGGCATCCAGAAGGTCATCAAAAAATCTGTGCTCTGCCTTTTTTCCCTGCTGGTCCATTTGAGTACGAAGTTAAATGATGTTCGGATGTGGCTTCGGTTGATGAAAGTATTTTCGACGGGCACCGTGGTATCCATCATAATTAACACTTCAGAAGAAATCCGAGTGACTTTTGTTGGTCAATAATTTATAATGATAGTGAATAACAAACGCACCAAACTGACACCGTGGAGCAGTTGGAGTTGGTCACGTTGTTAGTTGCTACACGCAACATGATTGATTCTTGAAGAACGTCCAGAAGATCGGTAAGCTGAGTAGGGTATGAACTCGACATTCGCCTTAATTTTCACGTTTCTGGTTGTCATCTGAAGTCGCATTGCTTGTTCGAAAGGTGGGAGATGGGGCTATATATAGTTAGATGTTGGAGGGAGGTGGACGGACTTAATTCACCATTTATCATCATTCATGTTGGTGAATCAATGGAATGAAATTATGAGAAGTGAATGTGAAATTTCAAACGCTTTTGAAAAAGTAATATGTAATATTAAGGCTTCCTTGCAACTTGGGTTTGGCAGATTCAATTTCAGCAGTTTAAGAACAATTATCATGTAATTTGAAGGCTTCCCTGCAACCACCTTAATGAAACAAGTGGTGCAGAACGTGAGTGTTGTTGACGTTATGTGACACTTGCTTCAGGATACCGTAGTCTCTGTCAACTGTTGATAAAGCCCCACGTAGCCAGTCCCACTCGGAGGAATCATAGCGAGGCAAGCCCGGATGAGTATGTTGCAAGAAGGAGGCCAAGGCAAACAACATTTTCATCATGACAAAAGGGGCAACATAATGCAAAAGCAGCCATTGGAATCCTTTTACTGTAGCCAGGATGTAAAGCACATAAGTGAAAGCGAGAATACCAGCATTCGAAACCCCGACTACCCAGCGGTCCTTGTCCTTAAAGATTGGGCTGTACGGGCTGAAGTGGGAGGTGAACCTGCCGTAATTGTGACCGTAGAAGTTGAAGAGAAGGTACCAATCCAGGCCGAATATGAACAAGACGACGATCTTGATAGCTCGGCCAATTGGATTTTCTAAGTATTTGTAAATGGTTGGAACTTGGGCCTTATATTTTGAGACATGGACTTCTTCGTCCTCCATTGATCCGATGTTAGAGTGGTGTTTACGGTGGCTTAGACGCCATGAGAAATACGGAACGTATAGGAAGGTGTGAAGGATCATGCCGACGCTGTTATCAAGCCAAACGTACTCACTGAACGCATGGTGGCCGCATTCATGAGCAAGTACCCATATGGCTGCAAGTACAATGGATTGACAAGACCAGTAGATAGGCCACGCAAAGTAAGAGACAGGGCGCGAGGTGGAAGTAGTTTGAGGCGACATAGTACAAGGAGCATATCACTGTAAGATCACGAACAACATAGGAAAACGATTTTAGGGCCGATCGTTTGAAGCAATGGGGCGGGATTGCTTTCTTGAGATCGCCAATTGTGAACGGAGGCTTTGTGCGTGGTAGGACTTGGGCTCGGGTTAAACTAGCCATTGAAGTGTGGAACCTGTGAATATTTGGTGGATTATGGATACAATTTTTCGATCATTTTGCACCTGATATATACAAACACCAGCACAGCCTAATGGAACAAAATACTAGTGGATGTGTTCGTACATTATAAATGTTTGATGGTGCAATTTGATACTGAACTGGAGATATACATGTCTATTCTTGGCTTCAGTTATGAGATTTCACAGTCATATTTGTGGATGCCTTGGTCATTTTAGTCAACCAAAGGGAGTGGCTGCGGGCGTTCATTCATGTATCTCTGTCTTCGTAGTGTTGATCGATCCATGCTTGATAATTCTAGCTAAAATGGTCTTATTCGCGTCGTTTTATCAGCGATTGAGATCAGATTCAGGGTAGTATTTTGACCTGGTCACTCACTCTTCAATCTTCATCACATTGTTTAATAAGAGGAGGGGGAAAATTACAAAAAAGGCTAGTTCAACACACATACTTTCAAAAAACTACCTACTCCCTCCGTCCCACAAAACATTACCCGTTAGGGTTGACGCGTAGTTTAAGAAAATGAGTTAAAGTAATGGAGTAAAAATGAAAAAGTATGTGGAATAGGTTACTTTTTGAGAATGTGTGATGATAAAGAACTGTATTGGTATTAAAATAATGTTTTAGTGTGTGGGGTAACTTACTTACACGGTAATGGTAAAGTTTTGTGAGACGTCCGAAAATGAAAAGTGGGTAAAGTTTTGTGGGACGGGGGAGTATCACTTTTTTTAATTTACAAAAAAGACACTTTTTGATAATTTGTACATTATGTGCTGAAATGTACAAATTTTTCTGTACATTTTACACAAATTATAACATAACCATACCCAAAATGTACAAATTTCTGACTACAATATACAAATTTTTAGTCAACTTTACACTTGTTACTGTTTATCCTTTTTCTGAAAGTCTTAATGCGCCCTAATAAGGGTATACCCTCTCTGTGTCCTCTAGCTAGTACTGGACCAGTCCTTTGAGTCGTGGGCCGGAAAAATGCAAGATTAAGTCCAGATTTGATGACATTGTCTGAAAAGTACTTTGGGCTTAATACTCCTCCATCCAGTTAACTAAATTGGAAAATACTGGACCATATATGTTTTCTCTAATCCTCCAAACCATAATTTGTTCTTATCATTTCACTTAATTAATTAACACTGTAATTTACCTTTATTTACTTTTTTGAGATATACTATTATAATTACAATAGTTTTATAAATTTTTAATTAATAATAAATGTAATGCTCTCAAAGCCTCAATATAGAGGAAATAATCACCCACTGCAGGGATCGAGCTCATGACCTTTTGAATTAGAGATGTCTCAGCTAACCACCACTAGACTTACTTGATAGTTTATATTAATTTAATACTCACCGAAAAAACAGTGCAGTTTGTCCAGTCTTAAAAATTTGGTCGTTAATATATACAGTCCACGTTTGAATGGGGTGACAGTGGAACTACATATGCCACCCAGTCAAACGTGGGATTATTCCGGGACTATATATGCACCATTCATCCAGCAGAATATTACAATATGAAATTAAGCTGAGCGGATTGAGTGCAAGAGGCAGTTATCTTAATCTATACTAGTACCCTTTTACACGCGGTACCCGCGTGATACGTCAATATTTATATTTTTAACGAATTACGATTTATTAAAATTGAGTAAGATTGAACATACGTTTTTATTATTA
>JAYMSL010001103.1:0-18729 GCA_036897195.1 Plantago coronopus
GTAAAGGGGTAATCCATGAGAATTCAAACTACATGGGCTTACCAGCAAAGCCCTTTTGAGCAGAGCAGTAGTAGGTTTAGTTTACCCTACCAACCTCCTTAAATTTTTAATTAATAATTTTTATTTCTAATTAAATTAATTGCACCACTAATAATATAACTAACAACATAAACACAGACACACAGAAGAAGAGACCGAAAGAGAACAAAGTGACTCGCCACCTTCACTTGAGCTCAGAGAAAGCGGCGGTGCGGTGAGATTTGTATCATTGTAAATCAATCAACCAAACATGGCCTCCAAATTATGGGCAATCAGAACTGCTTCATATCTCAAGATCTCCGTTCCTTTCCGTGGTTTCGCCACCGGTACTAATTCCTTTCTTCCAATGCCAACCTTTTCTTTTGGTTTGTCTGTATTGATAATAATAATAATCATACCGCTTGCTCGTTCTATATTTGTGCTTGGTGATCGACGTTTTACTCGACTAAAGATCTTTATTTTCTTTTTTACTGTTGGTTTTATTTTTGGAGCTGATCTACCTTTGTTTCGGCAAAGCTGTCATTTTATTGGATTTCGATGTTTGTAAATTGTTTTGGATTTGGATGTTTGTCAATTGGATTTCAATGGCTATATGTTGGAATGAATGGTTGATCTCGTAGTAGATGATAGATGAAACTTCTGCTTTTTAGGTGTGTGCTTTGTGGTTGGTGAAAGATTCCAACTGTTTCACATTTGCTTCTTCAACTTTCAGAAATCTAATACTGCTAGTCCTTTGGAAATGTTGGAATGAGTGTGATCTTCATAAAAGATTAAGGTTTCGATTGCCGATGTGTTTGTCGTGGTTGTGTCAATAGTGCTTGTTCAAGTTTCTGAAGCCTAATACATTTGATATTTGTTAGAAACTCTAATAATGTCGTGTGTGTTCTGTTGGTTTGGTGAATGGAAAAACCAAAACCTTTTGGGGATTTCAGCTGAAACGGCGAAAAAACCGCAATCCATACTTTTGTACTGCAAAAGTATCAAGACGTGAAGATGGATCATTCTATTCTCAGTTCATATGTTTATTCTTGATCATTGTTGATGACTTGATGTTGTAATAAGCAAGGATGATTGCATTGCTACATATGTGATTTTAAGTGCTTAAACTCCATACGATACATTATTAACTTCAAGTTAGTAGATTAAGAGATTCTAGATTGATTTCCAGTATCTTTTAGTCATATTATCTTACATAGATGTCTCAATTCAACCATGCAGTCCTCAAGGATCTAAAGTATGCAGACTCTCACGAATGGGTGAAAGTTGAAGGCAATTGTGCAACGGTAGGCATTACAGATCACGCCCAAGATCACTTGGGTGATGTTGTATATGTTGAGTTACCTGAGGCTGGTGCTGAAGTGATTCAAGGCGAAAGTTTTGGAGCTGTTGAAAGTGTCAAGGCAACAAGTGACATTAACTCTCCGATTTCAGGGAAAGTGGTTGAAGTCAATGAAAAGCTCTCTGAAGAACCTGGTCTGGTGAGTCTCCTATGATCAAACCATGTAATTGGATCTCTTCTTTTTTTTTAATGAACTTTCCTTTATTCTCACATCCAAAATTTAGAGCCGTAAAGAGAAGTGACTTACTGAGCGAGTGTTGTATATTAGGGATACTTTGATATTGAAATTTCTTATATTTTTAGTGGACAGCAAATTCACCATGTGCACAGAGCTAATGTTCAGACATCTTTATCCTTTGTCCTGCATCACTGCTCATATTTAGATGAATTGTGTAATCATCTATTCGTGGTTCTTACTTGTATGTTGTCCTTTCTTCGTGGTTCTCACTTGTATCTTGCCCCATCTGTCTGTAGTATCGTTCTACTTCTCTTTCTTTAGTTCTGTTCATCTAAAATTTATAACCCTTTCTCACCAGTCACCATGTTGGAGTGTTATACACCTAGAATTGCTGTAGGTTTTGGTTGTTTTCAATAAGTTTTGTGTGATTTTGTCAATGTGTCACTCTTTGGTCTCTAACTGTCTTTTCTTTCATGAGCCATAAGTATCTGCTTCTTTTTTTTCTTTTTTTTTTTTTGGTCGAATAAGTATCTGCTTCTACATACTGAGCATTTTAACAGTTTGATCCTGGTTATTACACGGCCTTTGTTTTCCTTGCTAAGTTTGTTCTGCCTGTGCGAAATTCCAAATCAGGTTAATGGAAGTCCATATGACAACGGATGGATCATAAAGGTGGAGTTGAACAAAGCCGAGGAAGTGAACAGCTTAATGGACCCTGATCAGTACACTAAGTTCTGTGAAGAAGAAGACGCACACTAATTTCACGAAGTCGGTTTGAGCGGACCCATTTGAACCTCAAGGCAACGGGATTCCGCTTAGTAGTTTTTGATTTCGAGTTCAATTTATTTCAATCCTATAATGTTTAGGAATTCAGTCATCTTGTTATCTTCTGGCAAATAATTGATGTATTTGTGAGACTGATTAGCTTTGAGGAATATCCTTTGTGGGTTTATGTTACATGGATGAACTATTGGTTCTTTGTCATATGTTTCAGCCACGTAAAATGCAGGTTAATTTCTTT
This sequence comes from Plantago coronopus, assembly GCA_036897195.1. NCBI lineage: Eukaryota > Viridiplantae > Streptophyta > Magnoliopsida > Lamiales > Plantaginaceae > Plantago > Plantago coronopus. The sequence goes on from JAYMSL010001103.1 coordinate 2,578, forward strand.
TTCTCAGTGTGGCCATCAAACCTAGAATCATATGTAAATTTAATTCATGATCCTTATTAAATTTATATGAATGATTGAACAAGTTCAAAGGATGTGCAATTCTTCATCTGTTTCCTTTAGGTGGGTATATAGGTTTTATAAGTGGTAGTAACAAGTTTAGCTCGTAAGTCCGTATGTTACTCAGTTGGTAAGACGCACACCATTGAGGGACTATTTTGATTAACCTATGCAAAGTTTCGAGTCATCATTTTGTTAAGAAAATAAAATAAGAGTGCTTGTTGCCAAAATTGAAAGACTATCTCAGGTCAATTAACTTTTAACTTCAGATTCAATTCATTTTAATTAAGTTAAGTTTAAAAATTTTCATCTGAATCAAATAGAATCGAAAATTTGAAATCATGTTTTCATATTTTACCAAAATTTATTAAATTTCTAAATTTAACAATTAAAATAAACATTCTCTTATATATTTTTTTGAAGAGGCAAAGGTAACTCGAACCTCCGAGCTATTGGTTGGAGGGAAATCATCTTACCAACTGAACTGCGTTTCGTTGTCAACATTCTCTTATATTAAAATAAATACTCGACGTCTAAAAAAAATTATACTTGCAATTAAATTTTTTCTTCAATAATTGTAATCAATTGAAGTTTTTTTATTACTAACACAAACAATTACAAATTTAAAATTTAGTTCTTACAAACAAAACTAGATACTCTTTTTTTTTTTTTTTAATATTCGCTTACAAGTTACAACTAAATTTACTCACTTTTAGTCCATATTATATAGGAACTTATCTCATTTTAATTAATTAATTAATTAATCTTTTGAACCTTGTATAGTTTGATGTGATGAGAATAATTTGCAAAAAAGGAGTCGTTGCTTTGAAAATAAAATGTGATAATTTATAATGGGATATTATATTTTCCGAATCGAAACGCAAAACCATTAATAATGAGTTTGGTAGTTTATTTTATCTGCAGAAGACTCCTCTCCAAGACTCCAACCTTGTTCATCTTCATCATTCATCAATCCATAAACCCACACAGCTCTAAAACCCTATACTCAATCCCAGTATGTCCGTTCCATTCAGCTCACCTTCTCTTCGTTTAACATCACCATTCTCTGTAAGTATCAATTCTTCTAATCACTTCAATATTGCAATACTAGTTTCCTCTCTAAGCTCTCAATTTGCAGGAAACAAGTAGCGTCAAATCAAATTCTGTTAATTGGTTTTGCACACGACGAATAAACAATGTGAAGAAGAAATCAGTGTTGTTGGTGAGAGCTGGTCCCAAGAGAATAGAGTTTGACAGCAAGTCTAGAGATTCTTTGCTTTCTGGAATTAATAAGCTCGCTGATGCTGTTTCTGTCACTCTTGGACCTAGAGGTCTCTCTTTTTTTCCCTGCAACTTTATTTTAGTCATATTGTTCCTGATTCTTAAATGGGCTTGTTTAAAAACTAGGAAAAATTTGGTCTTTTTCAAAATCATTTAGAAATCAAGTGTTTGCAGAAGGTGCTGTATAAAATAATTTGCTGGAAATGCAGACAATTCTAGTAAATGTTTAGAGGTTTAACCTCATTTTTGGTGCTGTTCACAAATCTTGGGAATATTGGTGTTGCAAAAGGTGCTGAAAGTAGAGATTCTAAGTGTTTTTTGAGAACTACCTAAGTAGGTGCTTCAAAATTCAGATGATTTTCAGCTGGAGAATTTGAGAATATGGTTTTGTGGATACTTCTTCTGGTAAATATGCTACAAATAAGCCACAATCACTCTTAGCCTTTGTAAACAAACACTGAGAAATATATGCGGGCCTTGCAAGGCTTGTCCATCTTTGTTTTACGTTTGTTTTCAGTGTGATGGATGCATCCCTGATGCAAAGAACTTTCACTAAATGGATTATTGGTTCTCTGTTGAGCTACGCAGGAAGAAATGTTATCCTTTCTGAGTCTGATAAACTCAGAGTGATAAATGATGGTGTTACCATTGCTAAGGCTATTGAGCTTGCGGACACAATTGAGAATACAGGGGTGCAGCTAGTTCTAGAGGTCTAAGTATACATTTATTTTCGAAAAGAGTTCTCTGCATTCACGTTGATTGCGTGTTTTGATATTTCATGTGTTGTAATGTTGCAGGTTGCAACTAAAACAAATCGATCTGCTGGTGATGGTACTACAACTTCGATAGTACTGGCTCGAGAAATGATTAAATCAGGGCTACTAGCCATCACAAATGGGGCTAACCCTGTTTCCTTGAAAAAAGGAATGCAGAAAACAGTAGAACACTTGATTAAAATTTTGAAGGAGAAAAGCTACGACGTGAAAGGAAGTGATGACATTAAAGGTTCAGTTAGTTTTATCCATACTTGTACATTGGATATATTTCTTGGCTCAGATGTATAAATTTATGCTTGTATTCTATCTTGCAGCTGTAGCTACTATATCTGCTGGAAACGATGAGTATGTTGGAAACTTGATTGCTGAAGCTATTCATAGAATTGGTCCAGATGGAGTTATATCCATTGAAAATTCTCAAACACCCGAAACTTCTCTGATTGTTGAAGAAGGAATGAAGGTAACCCATGCAAATGTGGCAGTTCTTTTAGTAAAAGGATTTTTCATTGGCATGTCATGTTTTCTTGATTTCTCCAGGAAATATTTTCGTGCAGATAGACAAAGGCTATATCTCAGATCATTTCATCACAAACAAGGACAAATCTACTGTGGAATTTGAAAATTTGCGAGTTCTTGTGACTGATCAAAAGATATACACCATAAGAGAAATCGTTCCTTTGCTGGAAAAGGTTACGCAGCTGAGTGTTCCCCTTCTAATTATTGCTGAGGATGTTACTTTTGATGTGCTGAATACACTAGTGACGAATAAGACGAAAGGTATTCTTAGTGTTGCCGTGATACGGTGCCCAGGGGTTTTAGAAGGGAAGAAAGCTATACTGCAAGACATTGCACTGATGACAGGTGAATTTATGTCCCAATTTCAGTCATAGTAGTTTGATTTAAGCACAGTTTAAAAAGGAGGGAAAATGCAGAAGTAAATGTGCAATACACTCATTCAGGCTCCTGTTTTTGTACTCTCCAGCATCATCACGAATGAAAAAAGCATTATTCTGGCTATATTATTAAGTATAATGCAATATGAATACAGTGGCTTTTTCCTTTTTTCTGAATGATGTTGCCTTTGTTATTAGGAGCTGATTTGATCTCTGGAGCACTAGGAATGACTCTGGATATGACAACTTCTGATCAGCTTGGTATCGCACGAAAAGCAACCATAACAAGCAATCATACAACTATAGTTGCTGACCCTTCAACTAAACCTGAGATACAGGCAAGAATTAAGCAGATAAAGAAGGGTCTTGCCGAGACAGATAACCCGGTTCTGTCAGAAAAGCTCAAGGAAAGAATTGCAAAGCTCTGTGGTGGTGTGGCTGTAATTAAAGTTGGAGCTCATACAGAAATTGAGCTTGAAGATCGCAAATTAAGGCTTGAGGATGCAAGAAGCGCCACTTTTGCTGCAATGGCAGAAGGTGTGGTACCTGGTGGTGGAGCAACTTATGTTCATCTCACAAAGCAAATACCTGCAATAAAGGATGATTTTCAAGATGCAGATGAACAAATTGGAGCTGACATTGTTGGGATGGTAAGTTACTTGCTTAAGCTTAACTCCCCTTGCTTGAAGCTTAGTTTTTTTGTTATAGGATTTTTTAGAGAAGTAACACTACTTAGAAACAGGATTCTGCGCCTGTATTTTTGGCTTATACAGATCCATTGTTGTGGTAAAATTCTCAAAGAATGAAGGCAATAACCCATTATACATTGTCTGTTGATAAGCTCATTCAAGTTCTTAGAGATTTTGTGGTTTTTATGGTAACAATTGCTGGGTAGAAGATGAACCTTGTTATATTCCTATGCATCACTTAGCTCTGAAGATAACTTTGAAGATTTACTTCAAAGGTATTCAATTTATGGACTGCTTGGTTTATAAATTCCTGACTTGCTGACATTGACTTTCAGGCACTTCTTGCTCCTGCAAAGCTGATTGCTGCTAATGCAGGGATTGACGGAGATGTAGTTGTAGAAAAAATAAAAGCTTGTGATTCAAGAATTGGGTTTAATGCTATGAGCGGGGTGTATGAAGATCTAATGGCAGCTGGAGTTATTGACCCTTGCCAAGTTTCAAGATGTGCACTTCAAAATGCCGTCTCTGTTGCTGGTATGATCCTGACTACTCAGGCCATCATGGTGGAGAAAGTTAAGAAGCCTAAGCCAGCCATGCCTCATCTTCCTGGCGTAACACCCTAGGAAATTCCTGATTAGAAAATGTGAGCCCCAAATCAGATCAGAGGTACCAAAGGCCTGCTCATGCGCTTGATAGTGCTATACTGCAACAATACTTGGATATATCAGTAGCTTCAAAATACTAACAATATTAACATTATTTCTCTCAAGAGTCAAGAGAGCATGAAGGTCTGCTGGTTTACTGTGTCATGGTAGACAATTATTTGGACAAGCGTCTACAAGAGCATTAAGATCTACTGGTTTACTGGTCATGGTAGACAATTATTTGGACAAGCGTCTACATTTAACGCTTTAGAATGTAACGTAGGTTTTCATGAGAGGATGGCCATGAAGGAGTTTTGAACTTCGGCATGAATTTTTGGATGCGCACGATCAGTGATGGACTTACTGCAAACTGTTACTTTACTGTGGCAGGACTTACAGGAAACTGTTGCCTACTACTACCAGTCATTCGGAAGTTGGGAAGTTGTTATTTTAGCAAGTCTATACCAGTTCTATGTAATAATGATAGAATTGTAGACTTGTACTGGAACAGGTAAAACTCAACAATCTACCCAAGAAAGTGTGGTATTGGTGTAGTAATCATCTAATTGACTTTAATTACTGTGAGCTTTTGTCATATGCTTTGATATTGGTATACCATGATTGTGAAGTTGCTAAACAATTGTGGGAAGTGGTTATTGGCGCCGGTTTCACACTGATTAGGCACACTAGCTAGATTAGATACAGTGCAAGTTCGTGCAATAGTGGAAAGAAGATAATGATGCAGGCTTGATGTCAAAGCTAAGTATGCCTTCCATTTGGATTTGGGACTTTCTTGATACGCATCAAATCCATAACCATCCCCACATATCATAGTTTTACATCATGCTTACTTCATTATCTTTTATCTTCTTTTCGATTTACTATATAGCGCCGTGTGTTGGTTCTCAGTTTCTATCATATTGATGTTACAGTGTCCTCATTGAGGTGATAATGTCTACCATTTGCAACTGGTAATTCTAATAGAATACGATTACATGTCACTTTGTTTGTTGTAATTTGATAGATGCATTGCGGTTTCTGTTGATTTTAGTGATAAAAACAAAAATTTGCTCTTTCTCAATAAAAGGTCTTTTCAGTATATAGAACCTGATTGAAGATCAAACTGTACTAGGATGATTTATGTTTCATTGATTAGATATGATCAATGATCATATACTGGCTTGATATGCAGTGAGAAGAAAGTTTAAAAATGATTAGGAGAATGATAGTGAAATGAAGAGTTGTTTTATATTTGAAGTTTGTAACCAATTCCATGAATTATTGTCCCATTTTGTGACAGATATGATGTTAAGATGGTCATGATGACAGAGGTGTGATGAAGTTTAACAAAACTAGCAAAATCCATGTCTGTTGTGTTTTGCTAATAGAGGGCATTAAGTGTGTATCATTCTGTTTTATGTACCCTCTAATCATTTCACCACTTTACATGCTCAAAATGAGCCCACCTAACACAAACAGATGTTCATTTCAACTTCAATTTTCTAAACATTTTAGTTTCAAACACATAACATCATATCAACATTAACATCATTTTTATTAATGGTATTCATTCAAAACATATATCTTCAAATTAAGCGCACTTTGAGTTACAATAACTTTAATAAATTCTACTCCACGTCTAGCACTTGAACGAGTCCATATATCAAGCGTTATATTCTTAACGGTAGTTAGTAAAACTTGGTAATCTTTATAATAAGAAATAATGTTACGTGTGTTGTAACGATCCGACCACTAATCGATTACGACCCGACTCTTCGAATTGTCGCGTTAAGTCTAATCTGATTAAAGGTGTTAATTGTATGATATACCATGAAAACCACCGAGTCTTTTGTCCTCCCATCATTTAACAGATATGAATTGTGGTATTACCAAATATATTTTGTTGTAAAATGAAATATAATAATGCTTATTAATCATTTTTAATCCAATATATAAAGCGTGTTTTAATTTGAGATCGTGCGAACTGGTTTCTGGACTTCGTCTTCTTCCTTTCACCTGGCCTCTCTTTCTCTCTCTTGAGTCTTGACACTCTGTGTTTCAGACACAAAAGCGAAAAGAAAGGCAGCAAAAAGCACAACCTATATATATACTCCAAACCCATTTACCAAAAAGTCGAAAGCTGCAATCTTGTCATTCTCAAAACCCGCTAAATCACTTCTTTGTAAAGCTAACTGGAATTTTCGTGGCCTCGTTTCAGTAGCTGCAAGCAGATCTGAAGCTCAGCTAGTTCATCTTCTTGCATTTCGCCCTTATGGTACTTTCCGTTTCCAAGAATCGCATTTCCTTGTCTTACTTTACTTTGTTTTATGGTTTGGATTCCTCAGGCGAGTCTTGCTGCTTGGTTGATGCTCAATTTGGAGCTGAATTTCTAAAGTTGCTAAATTTGTGGCGAATTTTGCCAAGTGTATATTTGTTCATTGGAGTATTGACAATGTGATGTGAAGGCAGTGTAATTAAGTTAGAATTTCAGTTTATTGATTCATGCCAATAGTAAATCTCTGAGCTTGCCTTTTCTTGTTTTGAATTTGTGATAGATTGATGCTCAATTTTGAAAGTCTTGAGGTTTTAGAAATGAGTGATTGTTGATAAAAGTGTGTTAAGTTCAGTTTCAGCTTGTTTTTGTGGACATCAGAATTTTTAGTCCTTCAAATGTAATGTTATGCAGGAGTAGGAGTAGTTCAGGACTTAACAAGTGTGTTCAAGAAAGAAGGAAATGGCGAAATCGAGGCCCCATTTTCCTACACAGGACTTCTTATCATCTGCTCAAGCAGCAGTGAGGTCGAGGGAATGGGAGGGTCCAACTAGGTGGACCGAGTATCTGGGTCCAGATGTGGCATCTAAGGAGAATGGTGGAGCTGAGACTGTGGCGAATCCAAGCTCTTCGCAAAAGGGTTTGAATATGCAATGGGTGTACCAGCTTACACATGTAGCTGAAGGGCTGATGGCAAAGATGTATAGACTGAATCAGATTCTGGATTATCCTGATTTGATTAATCATGTCTACTCTGATGCATTTTGGAAAGCAGGGGTTTTCCCGAACCATCCCAGGATATGTATTTTACTCGAGAAGAAATTTCCTGAACACCACAGCAAGTTGCTGCTTGAACGGGTACCCTTTTGGATCCTATATCTCCTCCCCCCCTCCTTCCCGGCAGGAGTTTATGATCAGTCCATTGGGTCTAAAGTCCGTCACTTATTCATTAAATTGTGTGGCAGGTTGATAAGTTTGCTCTGGATGCTATGAATGACAATGCTGAGGTTCACCTGCAGAGCTTGGAACCATGGATTCAGGTAACCTGTAAATGCCACCTTTAAGCTTGGTTTTAATAGCTGTGTCGTTAGTGTTAACTGCAAAAACATGAACGATCTTGCTACAATCCTGTTTAAATTGTAAACGATGAGCACACCTTTAATGCTGGTAATGATCACTTCATAGCTGCTTGTTCTGTTTAAGATACATAGTCTTTTGAATCGAATCTTATATTTATTTGGGCTGAATTTACATAATTACTAATGAAACAATTACCAGCCACACTCACTCTTGCAAGAACTATAATAGAGGAATTTATCTCTAAGGGAAACATTGACAGTTTATTGCATTTAGTCTGGTCTTGGTATATCTTTTGTTATATGTTTTGTACATACTACGAAGTTATGTTTCCGTAATTGGTTCAAATTTTCTTGATCAGTTGCTTCTTGACCTCATGGCGTTTCGAGAACAAGCATTGCGGCTCATACTGGATCTAAGCAGTACTGTCATTACCTTGCTGGTAAGAATGTGAGAGGCCGTTGATAAATTTGGGAGAATCCGAGTTTCTTTTATGGATAGGGCTACATGTTTATTTAAACATTATGCAAGAATATAATTGCAAACATACATGATGAACAGTCATCGAAATGAGGAACTGAGAAGATCTTTATCAAATGACAATTTTGTAATGATCTTACCAATTTACTTGCAGCCTCACCAGAACTCTCTCATACTACATGCCTTTATGGATCTCTTTTGCTCATTTGTTCGTGTCAATCTGTTTACGGAGAAGGCAAGTTAACACATTAATTATTATGTTTTTTGTCTTTTTTCTTTTTTTTATCAAACTCTAACACTCATGAAAACTCTGAACTGAAGATTCCATGGAAAATGATGCTGCAAACATACAACCTCTTGCATTCTATGGCACGAGGTGACCGAGATTGTGACTTTTACCACCGGTGAGAATGCATTACCATATCTATGATCTTCTTTAAGCACACCAAATATCTGATGTGACTTATGGACAATCATTCTCCTATGTCAAGGCATAATGTAAACAATATATGGTTCTTTGCACCATGACATTGATATCAACATGTTGCTGAATCCTTTTATCCAAGTATGAAGCCTGCTTGGAGCCACTTCTTATTGTACTATATACAGTTTTAACATTTAACATCTTTTCTTTCTCTGCGTGTCACCTTCTAGACTGTAAATGAAATTAAGTTTTGTCCCTAAACATGTAAATCCTCCCCTCCCTATATAATAAGTCAAGGTGCATTGTTTGTTATTGTTTCTATTATTAACATGTTACCTCTAGATATGTGGGCATGGATCACATCAGTTTTTTTAACCTCATAATTACTTTATGATGTGGAGATCACATAAATCATAATCTACCTCAAACTCAGCTGACTTATTTTATTCCGTTGAATACCAGACTAATACAGTATGTAGATTCGTACGATCCACCATTGAAGGGGCTACACGAAGATCTTAATTTTGTCAGTCCGCGTATTGGAGAGGTTATTTCTTGTCTCCTTTTAGCTTATATGAGCAATTTCTGAACTTTAGTTTCGTACCCATTCCCTTGTTCCAGATCAACAGCTGATCAGTTTTTATGGTGCCTTCTTCTCACCAGGTTTTGGAGGCTGTTGGTCCCATTATCTTTTTATCTACGGATACGAGGAAGCTGAGAAATGAGGGTTTCCTTAGTCCATTTCATCCGAGATATCCTGATATACTTACTAATTCTGCGCACCCAATGGTAACTAGAGCTATCTCGTTTTGTGTTCTTACGATGTGGCTGGCCCATCTTTGATCTTTTGTTGTAGTATACGAGAAGAAAAGCATGAAGTCTTACTGAATGCTATACATTCTGCAAAAGATGAATATTTTATCAGTCTTTCATGTACCTTTCCATTGACCATTTTATTGTCTGCAGAGAGCTCAAGACTTGGCAAATGTGACTTCTTACCGGGAGTGGGTGTTGTTTGGGTACCTTGTTTGTCCAGATGAACTACTTAGAGTCACGAGCATAGACATAGCTTTGGTACCTTATAGGACTCTTACCCTCTCTTTATATATATATATAGAGTTTTAGTAATATATTCAATCAGCTTGAGGTCAGTTTAATGCATATAAGTTGTTGAATCTTGAGGCTATGTTGACATTCTCCCTGTTTTCTGACTCTTGGCTCTAATACTTCCTTCATGTGGTTCTTTAGGTTGTGCTCAAGGAAAACCTAGTCCTGACTTTATTCAGGGACGAGGTGAGTTAATCTGGCATTCTGTATAACAGACCCTTCCCCATATTCAGTTCCCAATACTCTCAAGTATATACAATGCTGAAAATTTATCCCAATTCTCTATTTGTCCTGTGCAGTATATACTATTGCACGAGGATTATCAACTATATGTTCTACCACGCATACTGGAATCGAAGAAGATGGCAAAGTCTGGGCGAACAAAGCAAAAGGAAGCAGATTTAGAATATAGTGTTGCAAAGCAGGTAGAGAAAATGATAAGGTATTGACAGCTCCCTTTGCATTGCAACCTTTAAATTGTGCATTCCCATCTATCTCAGAATTTCTGCACGCACCACTATTATGAACAGATACTAATATTGAGGAGTAGAGTGATAGTACCAAATGCTCGTAATGTTTCTAAATGTACACCTAATGTTTGATGTAACAGTGACGTCCACGAGCAAGCACTGTACTCTTGTGATGCTACGCACCGTGAGAGGAGAATACTGTTGAAGCAGGAAATTGGAAGGATGGTTCTCTTCTTCACTGATCAGCCAAGTTTGTTGGCTCCTAACATTCAGGTAAAGGCTGTATGAGCATGCATGATACTGCTATATTTTTTTATATATGATTATGGATTTTTTTTAAAAAACAGATTATAATCTGTTATGCATGAATACATGTTATATCACTTTGTTGTAGATATGTGGTATATTTTGTGAGTACTAGTGCTAAGAGTGCTTTACGTAAGTTAGGGATCTGAGCTACATGTTGATCCAAAAACAATTTGAAATGGCACTTCCTTGTTCACCTTTGAACTCTTATTACCCTTGTCCATTTCGTCTCTTTGAGACCTTATTAATGTGCTTACCATTCAACTGTTGATGAGAGTCATGCTTGATCCTTATATGCACGTTGTTGCCTACTAGTACTACTATTTGACTATTTTGAGGCGCATGGTAGTATACTGGTGGGGTAGTTGTTTAGATTTTGCAATCTTTGCTTGTACTAGTATCATGTTGTTTATTTTGGCTACGTGGTGAAGTAGAGTTTCTGGTGTTTGTACAGATGGTATTTTCTGCATTGGCATTTGCACAGAGTGAGGTACTTTGGTACTTTCAGCACGTGGGAGTAGCGTCTTCAAAATCAAGGACTTCTCGTGTTGTACCAGTAGAAACTGTAAGAATTTATTTTCATATGATCTAGTCTACCTGTTATTTCTTCAGTAGATGTGTTTTTGTGGGTCAATGACTCAATGTACACATTTAAAGAAAAAACCTCTGCGGCATTGAACCGCTATAACTTATTAGTCTGGAACGATGATTTCATCCCTTCCATACATTCTGATTGCAGGATCCAAATGATCCAACTATTGGGTTCTTATTGGATGGAATGGACCGCCTGTGCTGTCTAGTTCGCAAGTATATAGCAGGTTAGGATTAAAATTTAGGTTTTACAGATCATTTTTTACTTGTTTGCTTACTTGTAATTCCTCCTTAGTCTGAACTCTTTATGTGTGTCAACATCTGCATGAGCTTGTATTTTTAGTTGTCAATGGCCCGATCTTTCTCCGAAGAGTATAAATGTCATGTGACTTGGTGATTCTCTGATTATCTTATTAGGTCTCTTAAATTGTAACTATATGTTAGATAATGATAGAACACAGATGATATAAGATTTTGTAATTTGATATATGTAGCTGCAAATTATGGATTTTTCAAAATCAAGTTTTGAGTTTTGATCTACATGTAGCATAGTATTGCCTGAAAGTACTAATATCTCCAGAGAGCAGCTTAATCAATTTAGAGACAATTGGCTGATTTGATATTTCTACTGATATACATTTTTTTTTGTTTTTCCTCAGCCATTAGAGGCTATGCATTATCATACCTCTCATCCTGTGCTGGTAGAATCCGATTTCTGCTGGGTACGCCAGGAATGGTGGCACTTGACCTAGATTCAACCTTAAAGGGACTTTTCCAGAGAATTGTTCAGCATCTAGAAACCATACCGAAGCCTCATGGAGAGAATATATCCGCAATCACATGTGATTTATCAGTAAGTATTTCATCTATTCCTTTCCTCTAATTTTCCTGATCAGTACATCTTTTTATAAGTTCCTTTCTCGGATTTGTTCTTTCAGGAATTACGTAAAGATTGGTTATCAGTATTGATGATTGTAACGTCCGCACGATCATCTATTAACATTAGACATTTGGAAAAGGCTACAGTCTCCACAGGAAAAGAGGGTTTACTGTCAGAAGGAAATGCTGCATATAATTGGTCTAGGTGCTTGCTCTTGCTTTAACCTGATACATGATAGTCATTTTTGATATGCTAATTGATTTTGTCATTTTGAAAGAGTTCTGATATAGCAATTTTTGTTGGTGCTGTGGACTATGAACAGAGTGAAACATTTGCATCATTTCTTACTCTTAATTGTTAAAGAGAGATGACCCGCAAAATTTGCATATGTGCAGATGTGTTGATGAGCTTGAGACCCAGTTGTCAAAATATGGCAGTCTGAAGAAGCTTTACTTCTATCACCAACATCTTACGACAGTAAGTTCTGCACATTTAAGAAGCGTTTTTATAGTAATAAAAAAAGTAGTATCTTGAAATCAGTTGAGCTTATGATCTACATGGACGGCATAGGTTTTCCGTAACACCATGTTTGGGCCTGAAGGTCGTCCACAACATTGCTGTGCCTGGCTTGGTGTTGCTAGTAGTTTTCCGGAATGTGCTTCGCCAATTGTTCCCGAAGAGGTATTGATGAAACCTTCAACCACATTGTTGCTTGCACTGCTCAAACACAAGCCAGAATGGCTGTATAAGAACTGCCACTGTCATCCATAATCTTCTCATCTTTTTTGAATTAGGTGACAAAAATTGGTCGTGATGCTGTCCTATATGTCGAGTCACTTATTGAATCTATCATGGGAGGATTGGAAGGTTTGATAAATATTCTCGACTCGGAAGGAGGATTTGGCTCACTTGAGATGCAGGTTGTTCTCTTCTGCATGCTTTCAAGATTTATTACATGTTTGGCCTGTTTTTGTTTATTAATTATATGAAAATTTCAGCTTCTCCCAGAACAAGCAGCAAATCTCATGAACTTGACATCTAGAGTCTCCGTGCTTTCAAAATCTCCAAAATCTTCATACGGTTTTCACTTGCCAGGTTATGAGAGTTATCCCGAGAACAACAGTTCAATCAAAATGTGAGCTTTTCTTACTCTACAAATTCCATTTAGTTTTTTATTCCTTCATCTGTTTGAAATTAATTTTTCCTCGTTTTTTTTGTGTTTTAACCACAGGTTAGAAGCTGCAATGCAGAGGTTGACAAATCTTTGTTCAGTCTTGAATGATATGGAGCCTATATGTGTACTAAACCATGTCTTTGTTCTTAGAGAGGTACAGATTGTGTTTGAAATCCCTCAACTGCTTCTTCTTCTTCTTCTTGTATTTTTTTGCCAAAGCCATTATAACTTCACCCAAGATTTGAATCAATAAATCGTAACAAAAAGAAAAAAGAAAAGAAAAGAAGAGAGAATGGACCTGTATAAATGCCCCCCTCCCGATTTACACAACAAAATAAGTGTCCTGAGCTTACCTCCATTGGTTTTGGATGAATAAAAACATTACTGATCCCTCAAATTTGCTTGATTGGTCAATATGGTTTGGAATCTTGGCGACTGTCTAAGATTTCCCAAATTGTAAGTTACAAAATTTTCAGTTAACACTGATCCTCCAAAAACATGCACTGATCCCTCAAAATGTTTCAGTTAACACATCACAAGATTGAGATTTTATGATGGAATACTTCTCAACTTTTTGAATATTATGATGCAGTATATGAGAGAATGCATTCTTGGGAATTTCAAAAGGAGACTACTAACTGTGCTAAAGACAGATTCTGATCTACAAAGACCTTCTGTGCTAGAATCACTTATACACAGGCACACTTCAATTATCCACTTAGCCGAGCAACATGTCAGCATGGACCTGACTCAGGGAATTCGGGAAATTCTGCTTACTGAGACATACTCCAGTCCAGTTTCTTCACTACACTTATTTGAAAAACCTGCAGAGCAGCAGACAGGCTTAGCTACTGATGCTGTATGCAACTGGTACATTGAAAACATCGTCAAGGATGTTTCTGGTGCTGGTATCCTCTTTGCACCACTTCATAGATGCTTCAAGAGCACGAGGCCTGTTGGTGGTTATTTCGCTGAGTCAGTTACGGATCTTAGGGAATTGAAAGCTTTTGTTCGTACTTTTGGCAGTTATGGAGTGGACAGGTTAGACAGGCTGCTTAAAGAGCATACAGCTGCACTTCTAAATTGCATCGACACAACATTGCGTGCAAATCGTGAGAATTTGGAGGCAGTTGCTGGGAGTATGCATCTAGGTGACAAAATGGAAACGGACGTGAATATAAAGCAGGTTGTCGATATGGATACGATGATCAGGTTCTGTATTCAGGCAGGACAGGCCATTGCTTTCGATTCCCTCTTAGCTGAAGCTTCTGGCAGTGTACTCGAAGAAGGAGCACCTCTTATACATTCACTACTGGTTGGCGTTTCTAAGCATTTACCCAATGAAGTACCTGAGAAGAAAGAGATTAGGAGGATGAGAAGAGTGGCAAACTCGGTTAATGTGGCCGAGGATCACGATTCTGAGTGGATTAGGTCAATATTGGAGGAGGTTGGTGGTGCTACAGATGGTTCATGGAGTTTGTTGCCCTATTTGTTTGCGTCTCTTATGACATCTACAGTATGGAATACCACTGCCTTTAATGTAGACACTGGAGGCTTCAGCAACAACATCCATTGTTTGGGGAGGTATATTTTATCATTTTTTGTTGCATTTCTCTCTCTGTGATAGCTTCATTGAATAAAAGAAAGTCATGGCAATATCACTCGGAATTTCCCAAAGTTTGCTGCAGTAACCTTTAAAACTACTACATTATTCGATAATATGAGTGAACGTCTCGATTAGATGCTAAAAACGATAGTGCAGCACTACAACTTTGTGTACTTTAGTTGTAACTTTTCTGGGATTTCACCAATAATTTCTGTCATCAGGTGTATTTGTTCGGTTATTGCGGGAAGTGAATTTGTCAGACTTGAAAGAGAATACCAACAGAAACAAACTCTCTCAAATGGCAGCATTGGAGAAACATTGGATCCAGAGGCACATAATTCATCGACAGAGGCCAGTATAAAATCCATAATGCAGCTGTTCGTCAAATTCGCTGCAGGCATTATTCTCGATGCTTGGAATGAAAGCAACCGGTGAGTCACAAATCTTGCATACTGACACAGAATATGTTCTTTTCACCTCGGCTGCTTGATATAACTGAGCATGCTAGCATTAGAATATACTCTAAACTTGTCCTGTTTGCAAAACTTGAGACTATCGTAAAGTGATTAAATGAGGCAAACAGGTACGAATATTTCTTTTAAAAAGTGAATCTGGTGGGCTTGCACATAGTGTTAAAAGTAACAGTGTAAACATATGAAGCTATTGTAGCAGGCTTTACAGTGATTCTTAAGCTATCCAAATAAACGTTTGGAAATAATCACGAAGCATGCACTTTGTGATTATATATGTTGAGATCGTGAAAGGTCTTTAGATTTTGTTTCATAAGATTCTCTCTCGTGTTACAGGTCTCACCTCGTCGCAAAGCTAATCTTTCTTGACCAAGTATGTGAAATCTCCCCTTACCTGCCAAGGAGCACATTGGAATCCCATGTACCATATGCAATTTTACGCTCCGTGTACAGCCAATATTATTCAAATTCTTCGACCCCACTTGCACTGGCAGTTGCTTCCCCGCGCCATTCACCTGCTATGGCGCTGGCCCATGCTTCTCCTTCAATGAGGCAGCCACGTGGTACTGGAAGTCCACACTCTAATGATTCTGCAGGCTATTTCAAACCTTCCTCAGCTCATGGGCAGGATCATTATGATGGAGAAAGTGCTGCTGGCACTACAACGAAAAGCATTGACTATAAACAACGGAATCCCAGGCGAATGTCTGGTCCTTTAGACTACAGCGTAAGTCGAAAAACGAAATTTGCAGAAGGCTCAACATCTGGCAGCACTGGTCCTAGTCCGCTGCCTAGATTTGCAGTCTCTAGGTCCGGTCCGATATCGTATAAATAAGATATGAATGAACAGTTAACTTGTAAAGAAATTTTGTATATTGCTTCTTTCCAAGTTGGATACTCATATTGTTAATGTATTTAGCCAAGCTTATTTCACCAGTTGCTTAATTTATCCCGT
>JAYMSL010001104.1:0-18728 GCA_036897195.1 Plantago coronopus
TGATCTCAACATTCCCTTGTTCAACAACCAGGATTTGATAAAGCAGTCTTCTCTCTATGTTGCTGAGAAGCTACTTATGTCGCGTAATTCATCCACATCATTTGACTACACTAACTTCGATTCGTTTCCTGTTCACGAGTCGAGACCTGCATCGAAACACAACAGAAAGGTTCCTAGGAAGTACACAGCATGTAATGAAATTGGCCAAACCTATAACTCATTTTCTCTCCGGATCATTTGTTTTATGATCAAACTGGCTAGTTTCCAGCTAGGCCTGTTTCTGCACATGTTCACTTTTCCACTCAGGGTTCTCAGCTTCTGGCTGATGTTCCTGCTCTTCCCATTTCAAACACTAGCAAGAGTTAGAGACCAGTGTAAGAGAAGTTTGCGAAAAGCAATCAGCGCTTTTGGCTCGATGATAATGTCATTCATTTGTAATAGGCTCAGAGCTCATAAGAATATGATCAAAATGGGGATCAGGTTTGGGAGGGGCTTTTGCTGTTCAATGTATGTGTTTTTTGTGCTAGTTGGGCTGCTGATTGCAGGATTCGCAGTGGGTAGTTTCGTGATGAGAAATGTAGTAGAAGAGCCGATTCATAAGAGTGAGGTGCTTAATTTTGATTACACGAAAGCTAGCCCTGCAGCTATCGTTCCGGTGAGTTCAGCATTTGGAACTGGAGTGGCTTCTCAAAGTTCAGGACAACGAGCCATTCCAGCCAATCGTAAGATGCAGCTAACTGTCTCGTTGACATTGCCTGAGTCCGAATACAACAGAAATCTTGGTGTTTTCCAGGTATATTGTTGAACTATATTTGTCACTTTCTGCTTTAGTAATTAGTTCTGTTTTCGTATGTCATTACTTGTGTCACATTCTGTAACGACCTAGTCCCCGATCCCATGTGTAGAAAAGGCCGATATAATACCTACAATCAGGCCTTTTAGAGTTTTAGCAAGGTCCCTCTGCCGGTTACAATATTTTAACTACTGACTAGTAAACATTTGATGCGATTGATAATAATGTGATATGTATGTTCTGCCTGAAATAGGTACGAGTTGAGAGCCTGTCTGGAAATGGGAAAGTAATCGCAGCAGCAAGTTACCCAACAATGTTGCGGTTCAAAAGCCAGCCAGTTCGAGTTATTGAAACAATGTTCAAGAGTGTTCCACTTATAACCGGGCTACAATCTGAAGTTCAAAACCTGGATATTGTGATTAAAGATTTAACCGAAGGAGAGGAGCCAGCAACGAGCTTTAAGGTGATTCTTGAGCAGAGAGCAGAGTTCAAAGCAGGGTCAGGAGCACCCGAGATTTACGCTGCAACACTGGATATAGCCTCTCAGCTTCCCCATTGGAAAAGAATGATTTATAACTGGAGACGAACAATTTTCGTGTGGATTAGCGTTGGGTCGTTTACATCTAATGTGATGGTTGTGATGCTGTTCTGTCGACCTGCTGTTTTGCTGGGAAGAAGGCAGAACAAGGGTGAGAGTAAAAGGTTTAACATGAAGAAGATTGCATGGTAGAATTGGCAGTCCACAAGTTTTGCTGAACTATTCTTCACAATAAGTTATCTGTTTCTTGAATTTGTTCTCATGTATTTGTGATATTTGATTTCTAAATGGCAATGAACTCTATCAATTTGTTGTACCATGCGTATCCCTTCTCTATTGGATCCAAATTCGACCATGTGGATCAAATTGAATAAATCCGATGAGGCTCATCAAACGACACAACTTCATACGTATTAAAGAGCTCAGTCAATTTTCTATTTTATAGTATAAAAATTGGTCATCTTTCTTTCTTTCTTTTTACTTTCTTTAAGGTTATGCTCCTCGTGGCCAATCTACGAAAGACATACCCTTCAAGGGCAATGTAGCGAATCCCTCTATCTTTTCCTTGCAGGAAGTAACGACACTTGTGTTCTCTTGATGCTTCATGTTGTGGAGAGAGGTGTCTCCGATCTGGGTCAAATTACTCTTTCATGCTTTCACATAATATCCCTCAATCACACAATCATTCCAGCCTACTATGATTGCCATTTGTTGTTCAGTTGCTATCATAGGTGTGAGTCGCTCAAATGCCATGAGCGACTAGAGACCAATCGCGGCTTCTTTAGATATTTCTCTTCTGATTAGCGAGCCTGTAGATACTCTCGTCTAGTTTGTTTAAATGTACGCCCTAGTTGGTTTTGTCGTCTTGTAAACCATGACATTACTGTTGCCTTTACCCGTCTTGTCACGGTAATCCATCGTAAAATAGATTGATTGTTTAATAATATGCTACTTTTACGCTCCATCATAAAAAAAAATCGTTTTATCTCCGCGTATCTAATAGGTGCCCATGCCATGTACTTACAAATTGACAGTGTGAGTACAACTAATTGACAAGTGACAACAATACTTTATCTTCCTTATGGCATCCTACCCCATCTCCATCCATAAACTAATAATTCCACTCTGTAAAAATTTATAGGTATTTGTTTACAAAAGATCAGGCAACTTGCAGTGTGACATGATTCAATAGTCAATGCTGTATTGTCTGCACCAGCAATAGTAGCAGTAGTATTTATTCTTCAATTTCATACTCTGGATTTTGGTCAATCCATCTTCAATTTCAACTACCACTCTGCAACTTAGCACCATCATCACATTCCAATTCATGTCTCTCAAACTCATACAATTACAAACATGAGCAAAATGCCCCTTCTTCTTCTTCGGAGCTTTTTGGCCTTCAGTCTGATTCTGGGCCTTACATTCGCACAGACTCTTCCTGCTGATGAAGGTATGTACTGTTTGTGTTTATGTGTATGTAGATTGTACTGTTTCCCCTCCAATCAATAGTTCGAGTTTAAAACAAAAGTGTATGAAGTTGAATGTTACTGGAATTGAAATTGGTTGAATTTTGGCAGTCGAATCGCTGAGAGTGATAGGGAGGAGATTGGGAAAGACAGATTGGGATTTCACTGTGGATCCGTGTAGCGGCCGGTCGGGTTGGGCCGACCCGTCTGCACCAAGAGGAGCCGAAAATGCGGTGACCTGTAACTGCTCCTTCTCCGGCAACACCGTCTGTCATGTCGTTAGCATGTAAGTCCTCGATCTTCTTCATTAATTCCGACTACATTCTCCGTACTTCTCTCCCAATTTTCCAAAGCTTTCCTTATCGGGTAAAAATTAAAAAAAAAGAAAGATAGAAAAATATTCAACCACTTTTGTGCAATGTCTCTTTGACACGTGATGTTCTTTGACCTTTTACTAACCTCGACAAAAATTAATTGTCCAGTCTTTTTCGATGTCGATTCTCGGTATGTTCTCGAAATCATTTAATTTATATTAGATAAATTTTAGTTTTATCTTTTTTTTTTTTTAACATAAGGTGTGATTTTGTTTACTCTAATTTCGGCTACGGTTAGCTCATGTTCATTTCAGTTTAAATACACATTCCGTTTGCGTAGTACTTGAAATAATTACATTCAACTCATCTAGATTCAGTTTAGATATTGTAAGATTAATTGACAGTAGCTCTAGTCAAAATTCTACTATATTAAAGTATGATATCTTAAATTTGTTAAATTAAGTTAAGTTATAGAATAAATGTGACTTGATACATTAAACTACCCATTTTCGAAAACATAACAACGAACCCTAACAACCGTGTCCGTGTATTGGCTTTATAAAAATACATTTGATAATGTATTAATGGTACTTTTCATTGATTAAATTGATTAAGTAGTTACATTTTGACCTGTTGATTGTCCAATAACAATAATTATGGCTTGAATTATTGGTCTCATGGTTGATTAATCTAGTAATGATAAGGACTAATGTGATCCTTTTGAAAAAGATAAAGTAATTTGGGTGTTATTTAAGTGGAATGAGAATATGTCCAAAATGGCTGGCGTTCTTTACTCTTTAGATATACTACAAAATACAAATACGCTGCATGTTGACCCACGAGTGAAAGGTCATCTCATTCCCCTTACAGGTTGGCTATATACAAATGCGCTGCATGTTGACCTTATATTAATGCATTAGGATTTAGGACTCTTTTGGTATGTTAAACGGACATTTTTACCTATTTATTTATGATAGAGTTAGGCTATGTTAGTTCACTTTAATTTTAATTTTAGGTCAGTTCACTTCAATTTAAGTGTGTAGCATAAATTTATATTTAAATTCAGTTTAGGTCAGGTCCATTCAGTCTAGTTCATAAATTTTCAGGGAAATTGAACAAACTAAACTTGATTGAATGTTGTATATCTGATTTTACAATCTCTAAGAATCCTTTCCTTCGATTTTGAAGAAATTCTTCAGTTTGACTTGAGAGAAAGAAGTTACACTGAGATCAAAGTTGAAAGTTTAAATGAACAAAGCCTTGAACGATTTAATTTGGTTATTTGGTCCTCTCGTTGTTTACTTGTAAGTGCAAAATTTGTCTACTAAAAAAGGCTTTTGCAACTTGTTCCTGAATCAATTCTTTTACTTGCTTGAAGTTTGTGATTGAGGCTCGTTAACTCAGATTTGTTGATGTTGAGTTATCCTAAGGTTTAACAATTGTGTTATGGTAACAACACCAAATAGCTGAAAACTGAGGACGACAGATTAGATTAGTGGTTCGAATGTTCATATACATGGTCCATTGAAAAGTTAAAACTAAGATTAATCATGTAATTCTGCATGCAGTGTTCTCAAAGCCCAGAATTTGGCAGGATCAGTCCCACAAGAGATTGTAAGGCTCCCTTTTCTCCAAGAAATGTAAGTCACTGTTCCAACTTTCATTAAACAATGTCGAACTTCTTATGAAAAAGAGAAACCTTAACTGCTGAATCTCATATCACTTTCCACAGCGATCTCAGTCGCAACTACCTCAACGGTACAATTCCTCCAGAATGGGGTTCCTCTAGATTGGTAAACATGTACGTTGTAAATCATCATCAGTTCAATTATATATGCATTTGCTCTTATCATTTTAGTTGCCAAAGGATTAAAAGTTTCTATATTAAACAATTGGTATGATTTCTTTTGAACCTGAGTAGAAAATGTTGATTTGCTGCAGTTCCCTGTTGGGAAATCGTGTGACGGGTCCAATACCAAGTGAACTTGCAAACATAAGCACACTAGTAAATCTGTATGTTTCTATACTGTAAACCTCATATTTTTGTACATTGATACTATATTCTACTGGTATTATATTCTATGTTTGGATGTAACTTGGTGTTCTTTTTTTGGTTTTTGTAAATGTGCAGAACTCTAGAGTTCAATCAATTATCTGGAGCTATACCACCAGAGTTTGGGAATTTTCGTCGCATTGAGAGATTGTAAGGCCTTCATATATGTTCCATTTACTAAATTTTATTAACTTTGTTATCATGTATAGAGAAATCATTCTATACCATTCTCTGCCATTGTTGTAATCCTGATAATTTCATTTGATCTCCTGTATGATTTCCTGTATGCAGATCTCTTACTTCCAACAATTTAACAGGAGAGTTACCAGCAAGTCTTGGAAGATTAACCACATTGCGGGACTTGTAAGCTTATTCTTGTGGTTCACTTTAGTTCATCTGTCATATGTTCAAGCTGGCCTACTTTATGAATAACTTTTATCATGCAGCCGTATTGGTGATAACAACTTCAGTGGAAGCATACCTGAATTTATCCAGAACTGGATAAATATTGAGAAAATGTGAGCCCTGTCAGTACATGTCATAATTTTCTTTTATCATCCATTATTGTGTACTTACTCCTCTTCTTTACTGCTGTTTCATAGCAACTCCAAAACTCAAATCTCTCTTTTACAATTCAGTGTCATACAGGGTAGTGGTTTAGCAGGGCCAATCCCTTCGGGCATTCGTAACTTAACCAGATTGACTGACTTGTGAGTTCTTGTTTTATTACAATCATATGCATTTGACATTGTTAAGTAATATCTTCTAGGGGTTGACTGGTACTTGACATAATGAGGAATCCTAATTTTTTGCAGGAGAATCAGTGACCTGAATGGAAATGCAGCGAGTTTTCCGCCTCTTAGTGAAATGAGAAACCTCAAGACACTGTAAGTTAATATACACTTACTTTCATCTTTCACATTACTCTCTTCTTTGCTGTGTGTTTGACCATGAATTTGATTCAGGATCCTGAGGAGTTGCAATATTGTTGGTCAGTTGCCTTCTTACATTGGCGAAATGAGAGGTTTAGCAGTCCTGTGAGTGAAATATCTTCATTTTACTTCACAGCATTTGGCTTTAATGTTAAAATTGCATGCTTTTTGAGATGTTTTATCATGCACAGGGAAATTCTAAGGTCTATATGAGAAGCTTCACATTTGAGCGATGTTTGGATAATTAAGAGCAAAATCATGGTCTTGTCGAACCGTGAAAACCTTTTACATCATATAACTTCTCCACGTATATTAGTACCTGTCAAAAACATGTCTATGCTCATGTACCGAACAAAAGAAATATTTTGAAGACTTGTCTATATTTCTATATGCATTTACTATATGTATTTACACATTGAAGTGTTTCTCATGCAGAGATCTTAGTTTCAATAGGCTGAGTGGACCTATTCCTGACTCCTTTAGTGGCTTATCAGACACAGATTACATGTAAGAAATTTCGACATCTTGTATTTTTTGAAATTAGTTATGTTTTTTAATTTAACAGGATGAAAATCCATGAAACAACAAGCATATACAATAACAATCACAGGTGCTAAAATTTCTAACGAATTAGCAAACTTATAAGTTATAACTATCATTCCATGCAAATATATCACCAGTTTTACTTGTAGTCACTCAGTAGGACGATCATAAATTCTTTTGTCCTTTCAAACAGAAGTGATTTCCTTTTTCATTAACCATGGCAATTTCATGTATTAATATGGGATATTATTGTATTATTGAGCTCTACTAATCTAGTGTTTCTCGTTACTAGATATTTAACCGGGAACTCATTAAGTGGACCCTTGCCTGCCTGGTTCTTGCAAGATGGTGATAGAATGTAAGTTATCATGATCACTTTGACTTTTACATTTTACTTGTCTCCCAAGACTGGATCTCTAGCTAGTATGACTTTGTAACACATGTATAATGAATGGCTAAAATAGATACTTGACTGCAGAGGGCAGTTTTTCTGTCATATTAGCTGAAAATAATTTGATATCATCTGTGGAGAACACAAAGTCCTGTGGTAGAGTGTCTATTTATGGATCGACCCATGATAAAAAAGATACTGATGTTTTCTAGGAAAATACTTAATGTTTGTTAATATAAGTCAATATCTTATGGAAGACCATACGGACTGTTGTAGTTAATAAAAACTCTAATGTACTTAAGTAATAAATAAAGCGCCTGTGTTGTTTATACAATTTATGATGCTCTTAAGCAAAATGCCGATGTTGTTAACAAAATGTTTTTTCATTTTTTTACTAAAATCACGCTCCTAAGTAAATATTATATATTCTCAGCAATAAACCTTATTTTTATCTGTCATGTTTTATCTATATATATGTATACATATGGTCTCCTGTTGCTCTCTGCAAAAACAGTTAACATCTTACGTATTTATTTCTTTGACAGTGACCTATCTTACAACAACCTCACTGTACCAGATTCAGTTTCCACCTGTCAACCACGCAGCTTGTGAGCTTCCATCATTTTTGTTCTGCAACAAACGCATGCTTAAACGACCCATTATGTTTTCATATAATATTATGTCATATTTTCTAACATATGATCATTTTTATCAGGAATTTGTTTGCAAGTTCTCAAGGAAATTCAAGGTGAGAAATGTTTCTTCATGCAGTGTCATATTTCCAATATTACCTTTTCTCTCAATCATAGGCCCTGAAATTATGAATTTAATATTGTCATGGCAGTGGCGTCGTATCCTGCTTGAGAGGTGTCCGTTGCAGTCGAAGTAAGTCAGATGTCTGCATATATTTGTTCTAATCAAATTCTGCTTAGTGTTTCTTTTCTATATCTTCAATTTGGAGATACAATAATTCATTTGATAGTTAGATGCGAGATATAGACCTACTCTCATACGATTGATTACCCCCATACATGATACTCTGTCTATAACTTCACGAGTATACCTACTTTATTAATCTGCATATATTCTATGCTTACTCTATTTTACATTTGCTAAATCAAATCTATGTTTCAGCATATTACTCTCTCGACATAAATTGTGGTGGTCCAGCAGTAGCGGATGGTAACTATGCTGAGGATACAAGTTCCGGAGGACCTTCAAATTTTGTCAGTAGTAATCCAAACTGGGGATTTAGCAACACAGGCCACTTTATGGATGATTCCCGTCCAATTGACTCATATGTGTGGACAACCAACTCAAGCATTGTGGGGGAGAATCCAAGGCTTTACACGAATGCACGGCGTTCTCCTCTATCGTTGACGTATTATGGATTTTGTCTTGGAAATGGAAACTATACCGTGAACTTACATTTTGCTGAGATCATGTTTACGAATGACAGAACATACAATAGTCTTGGGAGACGTGTTTTTGACGTGTACATACAGGTACTTCTTCATCTCTCTCTCTATACCATAAACATTAAACAACACTGAGTCACTTACCACAAGACAAGTGCAGGTGAAAATCAACAAAGGTTTGCTCATAGATCGTGATGAAAAAGTTCCGAAAAAATAAGTTTAGTACTGTTATCAATTGGTTTGGCGTGGGGATGATGGAAAAGGGAGCTCTTCATAATAATTTATCCCAGGTTACCAAAATTTGAATGTGATCGATTTTGTAATTTTGTTTCAGGAGAGGCTGGTATTGAAGGATTTCAACATTGCAAATGAAGCAGGGGGAGTTAATAGGGCACTCATAAAACCCTTCACTGCTGTTGTTACTGATAATACCTTGAACATTCGCTTCTATTGGGCCGGGAAAGGGACAATATCTATACCCAATAGAGGGGTATATGGTCCCCTTGTTTCAGCTATATCTGTCACTCCGAGTAAGTCCCCAGTTACCAAAATGTTTCACCCGTGAACAGTTCTCCAGTTATCAACATCATGTGCATCTATTTTTTTTTTCACTGTGACAATTATCTTTTATTAGAATTTCACTCCTTGTTTCTTTTTGAAACTTTTGAAGTACTTGATTGCATGCACCTCCCAGTAACAAATCTTTCACAGTAGGAGTTAACTTTGATTATGCATGGAAGTAGCAATGTTCATCTCTCATTCTATCTTATACAGATTTTCGGCCGCCATCAGAAAATGGAAATAGCATCTCTACGGGGGCTATAGTTGGAATAGTGATTGGAGTTCTTTCTGCGATCTTGCTGGTTGTGGGGATTCTTTGGTGGATGGGATGCTTCAAACGGAAAGACACTTTAGAATATGGTATTGATATTCCAGCATGTTTATACAAATGTCCAGCATGTTTAATAAATCACACTTTTGCCTTTTTTTTTTTAAAAAAAAAGAAAGATATTCCAGCATGTTAATCAAGAAATTGCTCTTGAATTTAATTTTCATCAACAAAATTATGAGCTAATAAAATTTATTATATATGCATCTTCAACTTCAATCATTGAATCAGACATAAGGTCTCATCGTTGTTTGAGTTGCGTGTTTATACAAATGTCCCTTTTGGCAGAGCTACGAGGTGTGGATCTTCAGACTAGTTCTTATACATTTCGGCAGATTAAAGCGGCTACCAATAATTTTGATCCAGCTAATAAGATTGGAGAAGGTGGTTTTGGCCCTGTATTCAAAGTAAGTACTGAAATCACTATAAACTTACCACATATTTTTTCAGTCTTGGAAACTGAAGTTGATGATTGACATACTTGGTCTCTTGAAGGGTACTTTGCCAGATGGTACGGCCATTGCTGTGAAGCAGCTTTCATCCAAATCGAAACAAGGGAATCGTGAATTTATAACTGAAATAGGCATGATTTCTGCTCTACAACATCCTCATCTCGTAAAGTTGTTTGGATGTTGTATAGATGGAAACCAACTGTTGCTTATTTATGAGTATTTGGAGAACAATAGCCTTGCCCGTGCATTATTTGGTATGTTTGTATCCATTGTCTTTATTTCTGGCAAATGCAGAATGATAGGGACGAAGTCATGCTCATGAGCTTCAATATCCTTCTCTGATTGCATGTTCAAAGTTAATGTTCACAGGTCCAGAGCAGCACCGATTGAACTTGGATTGGCCAACAAGGCACAATATCTCCGTTGGCATAGCAAGGGGTTTGGCTTATCTCCATGAAGAATCGAGAATCAAAATTGTCCATCGTGATATCAAGGCTACCAATGTGCTCCTTGATGAGAATCTCAGCCCAAAAATATCTGATTTTGGCCTTGCCAAGCTAGATGATGAGGATAACACCCACATAAGCACTCGTATCGCTGGAACTCTGTAAGTAACCACACCCAACGAGCTGTTTTATTATTTCGTCTCTCTTGCTCTAGTAGATGCCCTGCATATCTTCATAACTAATAGAATAAAACGTACTTAACGGCTGTGTAAGAGGCAAGCATAGCCAGTCCTCCAATACTAACTGAATACTTGCTATTTCAAATTGTCACGGTTATTTACCGACTAATTGATTTCAAATGATTGGACATTTTGCAGCGGTTACATGGCACCTGAATACGCCATGAAGGGCCATTTGACAGACAAAGCAGATGTATACAGCTACGGAGTTCTTCTTTTGGAAGTTGTTACTGGAAGAAGCAACATTAGCATGAAGACGAAAATGGAGAACTTCAATCTGCTTGACTGGGTAACACATACATATTACATTCTTCTTTGCTTCATAAGACTATATGTGCCAAGTAAGTGACAAGGTAATAATAAAAACATGTTTTTCTTCCGTCAGGCGAATTCCTTGAATGAGAGTGGAAATTTACTGGAACTAGTGGACCCTCGATTGGAATCACACTACAAGAAAGAAGAGGCTCTGACAATGATCAAAGTTGCGCTCCTTTGCACAAATCTTGTTGCCCCAGAAAGACCAAAAATGTCGTCTGTGGTAAGCATGCTCGAAGGAAGAGTTGGTGTGAAAAAGTTCATATCAGACTCGCACATCTCTGATGAGAAACGGAAAGTTAAGGAAACTATGGATCAAGAAACAAGTGTAAATGATGAACATGGCTACAGTACATCAACAGATGTGCCATGGACAGGTTCATCAATATCTTCATCTACTGCCGATGTGTATCCACTGTCTAAGGATGTCGATCACTGGGAGACGAGAGATTAACAGGATCTTCACTACACCGGATTTTAGTTTCCCGGCAATAGTTTATTTTCATTTCTTTTAGGTTTGTATATTTGTGTTCAATTTCCCTTCTAATGATTATATACGAAAGGGAAAATGTATTTATTATTCGTATAATTCTTTAAAAACAAAATCAGATCAGTTGAAATTCCAAAAATGTATAACTTTTAGATCCATTGAAATACAGCAGCAGCATGTCTGTCTGTCTTTGTGTGCTGTAAGTGAGATACTAATCCCTTCTCTAACTCTTGCATGCCTTTGGGTTTCTGCAAGTACTTAAACATCATTGACTTTGATTTTAAAAAAAAAACATCATAGACTTTTGTTGTCTTGGTGGTGCATAACCGAAAGATGGAAACCAACAAAGTTATTAAAATACTCTATCAATATCAAATACGACCCACAAAAGAGTGAGTAACCGAGTGTGCCACGTCCACAGACCGTCGAGGTCTACAATTAATGTCGTAGATCATGTGGCTAAAATTGATTCACAATATCAATCAAGTGTGAACCACACTTACTTAATACGTGCTGTAGTTGATTCCTAGCCACAAGGTCTATGAAAAAGTCATAGATCAAGTCTAGTCAATAATTTTCCACATTACTACGGCTCGTGTTACCGACATTTAAGTTGCAAGGAGTATATTTGTCTCGAAACACCAATCGATTTGGGCGAAAAATCACTCTACCATACGAAATCGAAATACAAGCAGCGAGACAGGAGCAGACTGAAAGGGGAAAGAAATTGAAGCCCTAATTTGAAGAAATTGGGGGCGGAAGGTTGACCTGGAGGTGTCAATGCGTATGGTGTTTCCTGCAATTGTGAGCTAAAGAAAGAAACCCACCCCAACACGAAAATGGCAACTGTTTCTGTTTCCTCAACTCCCATCACCACTCTCTTCTACTCAAACCATTACCCAATTTCCAGAGGAACCAAACAATTTCTCTTCTCATCGTCAAATCCATTAACCACCAAAATTACCAAAACTAAAACAAGAATGCCGACGCCAATTCAAGCTTCGAGCCCTGTTTTGCTCCAGCAAACTATACAGATCCTCCAATCATCGCCACCCACGTGGCAGTCCGCCGTGCTCAACAACGTCTTGATCTTTCTTGTGGGTTCGCCTCTTCTCTTTACGGGATTGTCTCTCTCCGGCATTGCAGCTGCTTTCTTGCTCGGCACGCTTACTTGGCGCGCCTTTTCCTCTGCTGGGTTTCTTCTTGTTGCCACTTATTTTGTCATTGTGAGCTCAAAATCTCATCTTTTTCTTTTTCCTTATTGATCCATTTTATGTGAATTGCGTTTCTGTTTTGGGTTTTGGGTTGTTTTTGTATGTGAGCTTGAAAGGGTGATCACGTTGGCTCTGATTGGATCTGGTATGAGTGATACTCGAATTTGATCTTATACTGGATATGTAAACTGTGAATTAGCATTTCCTACAATCCAATACACAATCAATCTTGATATGCTGGTATTGTTACTTATGGGGACTGGGGTAGCTCAAACAGATGCACAATTTTCCGATATCTTGAAAAGTACCAAACTTAACTAGTTTTTGACAAACCAGAACAAAAGGAAGAAAATTGGGACTAGTTTTTATGTGTTACTGTTATATTTTAAGAGCTGAATTGGTTTAGATGGCTTAAGTTACAACTTTGTAGTTGAGATTGAGAGGGTGTTGACATTGTTTGTCATTGGATCTGTTGTTTTGGTAAGAGAAATCATAAGTACCTCTTGTGTGATCGATACTTGAATGTGATTTATACTGGAGATGTAAACTGGCCAGGATACTGTGGGTTAGCATTTCTTGCTATTGAAATGACAGTTTCCTAGTGTTGATAGTATGTGGTAGCTGAAATGAAAATGAACATATCTGATACGGAATATCTTGTACATTAGATCAAACAATACTAGTTTTATGCGACCTGAAGTACAACTATTAAAATAGAGAGTAGTTCTTAGGTGATAATGCATGGTATTAAGAGCATGGAGGTGTCATCTATTCTATGCTAAGGGATTAGGGAGTTGACTGTCTTCTGTGTGTTATTTACTTTCATGTACGGTCTTATCGTACTGATGATAATATTGGAAACCCTTTCAGGGTACGGCTGCAACGAAGGTGAAACTGGGTCAAAAGGAGGCTCAAGGGATTGCGGAGAAAAGGAGAGGGAGGAGAGGACCAGGTAGTGTGATTGGATCAAGTGCTGCTGGTTGTGTTTGTGCCTTCCTCTCAATATATGGTATTGGTGGACAGGCATTTGCTCGGCTTTGGGAACTTGGTTTTGTTGCCAGTTTCTGCACTAAATTAAGCGATACTGTCTCAAGTGAGATAGGGAAGGCATACGGTAAAACAACGTGAGTGCTTCTACTCTATCTTGATTATATTTGGTGTATTCTGATGAACAAATCGTGTGGTGAGTGCTTGTAAATATATACCATACTCTACTTAATAAAGAAGTGACCATGGAAAACGTAATCTTTTCTCTTTGAGTTGTATCTTACGGATTACTATCTCAGCTAGTGTCACCTTATCTTAGTAGCTAAACATTCCTTTTCTCGCTGCAGTTATCTAGTCACAAATTTCAAGATTGTTCCTAGAGGAACCGAGGGTGCTGTTAGTGTTGAAGGAACTTTTGCAGGACTTTTTGCTTCAGTTGTCCTTGCATCTGTTGCTTGTCTACTAAGTGAGGTAAGAAATTTCACTACTCTTTTTTGAGTCCATAAGCATCAGTGGATCTCATGTTCTCTATGTTATATGCTTCTTAAATCTGCTATATTGGTTTGTTAGCTATGATGTAGTGTTGCAATTATGTCTGTACTTTCTCCTGGCTTCCATTGCTGTCTCTTAATATAAGATGAATACAATTATAGTGTATAATTTACTTGGTGCCTGTATGAATTTCGGCAGATCCAAGAATTTCCCTTTCATTCTTCTTTCTTTTTCTCTTTACTTTGTTCACTTCCATATGCTTACTGTAAGCCCGACTCCATAGAAATTATAACTTCCATGATCATGCTTTTTCTCATGTAGGCTGATTAATGCCTTGGTCCAATCTGTCAAATGTCAGCCCTTTATGTGGACAAGTCTAGTTCCCCAATCCATTCAATTCTGCCATTTATTTATTACCTACAAATTTCAGTTCCCCCTCTGTCCTGCAGACTCAGTTATGGTGTTATCATACAGACATATGCATATGTTAATGTCTCAGATACTCATGGTGTTTTAATGTTTTAACATTTGTATGTGCACATGCACTTGTACAATGCTTAAAGTGAAGATTATGTTGCTGTACATATTAAACCATGAGTAGATACCTATAGATGGTTGGGAGGCTACAGGTTTTGAAAGTCGAATCCTTACGGTCACTAAGAGTGATAGAGAACTGTAGATCCGAATGCCAAGACAACAAGTATTCTTGGTGTAGAAGGGCTATGTCTTCTGGAGTTTATTGGCTGAATGATAAGATAAAGTACAGGCCCCTATTACATGGACTTGGAGAACTGTATTGTTTAGTTTCCACCTATTATGTTTAATAAACGCTCACTCATAAATGAGCATGAAGGTGACCAGTTTAAATAAATTGTGGTTTGATTTTTTGGGTTGAAATTAAAATAACGTTAGTGAATAAGGACTACTGCATGTCAAGTAAGAATCACCTGGTTTATGAGCATCTCTTGTGACGGGGCCAATGAGGAAAGATTGGATTACTAGCAGTTCTAACATATCTAGTACCTTTGGATCATGATTTTAAATTCTGATATGGCAAAGCAAGAAGCAACAGATCATGATTTCTTGTTGTTATTGTGTGTGTGCAGATATCTATACCTGAAGCTGTCATATGTGTAATTGCTTCCCAGATTGCCAACTTTGGGGAGAGTGTAATAGGTGCTACCTTCCAAGAAAAGGAAGGATTTACATGGGTTAGCTATCATAATCATCTTTACGCGGCTACCTTGTTTTGTGCAATATGCAGTGTTTCTTGTTATGTTATTATTAGTAATTGAGTTGGTTTGATTGATTTTTGCAGCTGAACAATGATGCTGTCAATGTCATCAACATATCTATGGGAAGCATTTTGGCAGTCATAATGCAGCAACTGGTACTCCTGAACTTGGGTTCGTAACAAACTTGTAGTTGTAGTTCATTTATGTGCCTAAAACGAACATATAGTTATAATATACATAATTGAAAGAAAAAACAGGGCTCAAAATTGTACCAAGTTTATTGTTTTTCCCATTCTGAAGCAATGACTTCCATAGGATTCACTCTGTGTAGTGTTGTATTAGAGATATTAACACCAAAAGCTCCTACTAGAATTGATGGTGTTAGGACTTTAGGACCCTGAATTCTCGTGTTATTTCTGGTTTAGAATTAAGTAGGGGATGGTGTTCAGAAAGGCTAGCGACGATGTCGGATAAGAAATTATTTTTCCTTATGTTAGTGTAAGATATATGTTTGTATTTTCGTTCATGATAAATGGTTCAAAAGAGCAAATTACCCGATCATCAACAAAATCTGCTCTGATTAGTAATCACCAGACTTCCAGGAAAGGTAACATTGGTGTTTTGAGTGAACTGAAGGAAAGTTTTGCACCAAGTAACAGGAGCTACTTGCTAAGTGTATTCAATACCGTTAATAAGTTGATCTTCACGTTTCCGATCGTTGGTGAGTGCCATCATGTTTCCTGGCCAGGCAGTCGATGACTCGACGTTACTGTGAATTTCGATTGAGCCTCCCTGTAGCTATATAGATATTGCAAAATGCTGTGTGCATCATCTTCTTCCCAGAAAAGTGTGATAACCATATTTTCATCCATTTACCCTCAGTAGCATGCAATAAAGATGAAACTTGGGGTTCTCCAATGCCCAACAGATCAGGAGTGAAGGTGCGAAGATGGTAGTAGCATAACAAATATAAAAATGAGAATCTTTAAATAGTACATTCAAAATTTTTAAAATGAAAAGTTTCGGACGGGACTGAGTAACTAATAAAAGTTAAATAAATACCCTTTACTAAATGTGATAATAATATTATTAAAGTACTCCAATCAGAACACATTCCAAGTTGTAATAACTAATAACCCATGATATTTTAATTCTGCCGCATTAAAAAAAGACCTAGACAACTTAGGTGATATAGATAAGCAAACTCAGCATTAGTCTTCAAATGCACTCATCCTGAAAGGCTCTCAAGACATGAACAACGAACTCATGCAGCCTTCAAAGTTCCAGCAATGTCGAGGACAAACCGATACCTCACATCAGCTTTCTTGAGCCGATCCATGGCCGTGTTTATGTATTCCATCGGGATGACCTCAATATCCGCTGTAATGTTATGTTTTGCAGCGAAATCAATCATCTCTTGGGTTTCCTTTATCCCCCCAATAGCGCTCCCAGCTAGCATCCTTCTCCCAGCAAGCAAAGGGAATACGGGTACCTCCAATTGTTTTGGGATGACACCAAGCACTACAAGTTTCCCATTCGGCTTCAACAGACTAAGCAATGGCTGAACAGGATGATGTGCCGCCACAGTGTCCAAAATCCCATCCAATGTACCTGCTGCAGCCTTCATCTGATCTTGGTCAGTGCTAACTACAAACACATCAGCACCGAGGCTCTTGAGAGCTTCCTCTTTCTTCTCGGGGGATGTACTTATCACCGTCACCTTAGCTCCAAACGCCTTGGCAAACTTGACACCCACATGTCCCAGACCACCCAAGCCGACTACACCCACATTAGTACCTGGCTTGTCGAGTCCAAAGTACTTCAAGGGGCTGTAGGTTGTGATTCCAGCACAGAGAAGAGGGCAACCAGCATCAAGTGGCATGGTTTCAGGCCAGCGGATTATGAAATGCTCGTCACAAACCATGGAGTCGGAATAACCCCCATAAGTGGGGGTTCCATCGAAGTACTTGCTTCTGTATGTAAGAACCAGTTTGCTGCAGTGATTCTCGAGATCACTGGCACAGCTATCACATGATCGACACGATCCTACCATGCATCCTACACCGACTTTTTCCCCAACCTTCACCTTCGTCACCCCACTGCCCACCTCCGTAACGACACCAACAATCTCATGCCTGTATCACAATCCTTCGAGTTAAAAATTCTGTTAGAATAAGCAATTTAGCACAGAAACATACTAAACAATCAGTTTTCGAGTATTTAGCCAGAAAAAGCTGATTGATAAGATTGTGAAACAATATTAGGGAACTCAGCAAATGAAAGCTTAAATCAAATCAAACCATCTCATCCTTTTATTCAAGAAAATTGGGTCTGCCGTAGCAAAAAAATATATATATGGAAAACGAAAGCTTCAATCGAAGACATGCTATTATAATACTAAGAAATTAACTAAGGCTAAAATTACAGGACTCTGTATCAAAACAGAGTGAGATGACAAGATCAAATGAAAGGAGTTGTAGATGAGTTATGAGTTATGAGTTATGAGTTATGAGTTATAGATTACATACCCAGGAAGAACAGGGAAGGTAACATTGCCCATGATATTCTTGACGCTGTTGAGATCAGAGTGACAAACCCCACAATACAGAACCTTGAATCTCACATCTTTCTCCCCTGTTTCTCTTCATTTCACAAAAAACAAACAATCAATTAATCAAACAGTACATATGCATGCTGAATACAAACCACAACATCATTTAATCAAAAGAAGCATCAACGATCAAACCAGAGAATTGTAGTTTACCAGTCATGGCCATTCTAATTCTATTTAAACCTCATTTCACAACAATAACTCTACATATCCCTTTATTTTTTCGATTCCCAAATAAAACATATAGCATGGTAAGGAAAGCACAAAACCCCAAATATTTAGCTTCTGAATGAAAACTTGTGCCTGATTAACTCAAAAATCCAAAGCCAAAAGTTGAAATGTTTTAACAATCATACCTCCTGGAGAAATTAAAGGGACAGAGGAGCCCAGAGTTATCAACAGCAGCCCATCCGAAAGCCTGGACCGGGTGCTGCTTCTCTGGTAACACTGAAGAAGCCATTCTTGGTCAGTTGCTCTAGGACTAGGAGGTTATGGCTCAGTTATGGAGGTGAAGAATAGAGCACAGATTATTATAATAAATAATACTGTAGGTGAAATATATAGAGGTGAAAATGGGGTATGTGGAGAAAAAAGGGAAATTAGTCAAATGTGTTCTTGAGGACAAATACGTGAGTCACAAAAGAGGGAAACCTCGTAAATTACTAAAATTAGTCATTGCTGAAGATGAAAATGCAGAGCTTCAATTTTTTATATTTTTGCTTATGCTCCGTGTGACTCGTGGGACTCCTTTTTTTTTTTTTTGTCTATAGTCAAATAGTAAAGGGTGAGCATCGGTCCATAACCGAAACGAACCGAAAAAACCGACAACCGAAATTCCACATTTTTGTAAACCGAGAAACGAACCGAATTACTTCGGTTCGGTATCGGTTTTAACCGGTCGGTTTTCGGT
>JAYMSL010001105.1:0-18724 GCA_036897195.1 Plantago coronopus
TTAAAGATTTAATCTTGACCGTCCAAACTGCAGACTAAATCTTGACCATGGATCGAATAAAGCGCGCGGATTAGGGAATTGAGCTACACATCTTCACAGATTCTGTAGCAACCGAGAAGGGTGAGATTCTCCCAACATTATCATGAAACTGTTAGTGAGATACTATTTACAAGTAATATAGTTACTATAGATGTGTTACGTTAACAAAGAACATTTTATACAATTGAAGAGGAAACACCAAAAGCATGTATTTTACTTCATTTATTCACGTTGTGAACATGATGAACCTGTTCTTCACCACCATGGTTATCTTCCTCAATTTCTCTTTATATATTTTTATAGTTTATTATAGCTACTGATGCTTAATGCTCTCTTATAAACAACTAATTACTACTCTACCTCAGAGTAATTTTATAGATGTGGTATTTTGATTTCTAGCTAGGCTGCAAATCATACCATGATTTTGGTTAATCAATTACGTATACACATGCAAATGCAATTAAGTATTTGTGAAATTGTAATTTCTGCACATTTTATTTCACTAATCATCTTTATGGATACAATTTTACACCGGAGTTTGTTTATGTAACTAATTAAGCTGGGATCCTCGAACACCTTTCGTAAAGGATGACTCTTTTTTAACGGTATTTTTTTAACTCAATAATTTATTTAGGCGAACTCAAGTTCCGTACGATTTATAGTCAACAAATAAATATCTAAATCGTTGGTATTTATTTGTTTTGAAGATTGTAAAATGATGGATATGGTTTGAAACTGAAAATAAAGTTGGTTGGTTTGCTTATTTTGGGCCGAAAGAAACTCTGCCTCCGCTTGCTCTCCTATCCTCCGGCCGCCTTCTCTCTGTCGGTTTTCTTGTTTTCATATTTAAACAGAAAACAAAATAAGAGAAAGTAATTGTTTGTGCTTTATTACAAACTTTTTGTTGCATATTTTGCATGGTCACATATATTATTAATTTACGCATAATTATTAATTACATCCTATTTTTAAATTATTTTCTCTCTTGCGGCCTTTTATATTTCAACATGTTGATGTGCCCAACGCTTGTTACACTAACGGTCCAATTATTAATTGACATGTCCAAGAGTATCTCCTCCCCTCTCCAACTATTACAAAATTTGAGTATTATATATTCTTTTAAATTCAGTTGTATTAAGTTTAGATAATTTCAATTTATTCCGGATACAGTTCAGTTAGAATGTTCAAACGAATTAAGCATAATTTATTTAAATTCGAGTTGAATGACAATTTTTTTACTATTTACATGATTTTTCATTTTACGAAACTAGGGACAAATGTTCAAAACACTTCGGATAACAGTAAAAAATGCTCTCGATCATTACAGTTTGTTCCTATATTATTAGGGGGAAAACCCTGTTTATTTTAAGAATTTGGCTGAAATTCAACCCTTTATTTTGATAATTCAAAAGTATTCAAGATATATTGGAACTATAATATCATTTTCACACGCTACACTCATTGAAGTTCTCAGCTATGACTCCTTCCCCGCTCCTAAACTTGTTGAACAATGAAAATTTAATTTAAGTTAGACCTTGTCGAAAAAATATGATTTTCAGCCTTTCTCGAATCTGAATCAATATGGCAATATCATATGTTTAATTCTTTAGAATTCATCTCATCCATCCATTAGTAGTTCAAATATGTCCTCCACCCCTGATAATGTGGAATTGTAAATTTAAGTTAGACGTCGAAAGAATATGATTTTCAGCCTTTTACGAATTGAATCAATACATATGTTTAATTCTTTAGAATTCATAGCATCCGGTCATCATTAGTAGTTCAACTTCATTAGTAGTTCAACTTCAAATATATCCTGGAATCCCCTGATAATGTGGAATTGTGAATTAATTTCCCATATCAGTATAACTCTTAGTCCACTTATCCACTGTAAGTTGTAACAATTCACGGAGTGATGAATTGAATGAAATCACACTGAATTCATTAAACTGAAAATGAAAGAATGTTTACAAATTGGAAGAGAAAATCAGTGAAGAGCACAAGCTCTTTCTCTGTATATATAAGGTCTAACTAACTAACTGCTACACAGTACAACTCTCGTAGCGCAGAGTACAACTCAATCCCTAACTGAATTGTGTAGTACAATTCTTCATACACGAAGTACAACTGTCACTTCTCTTGTGTATCTTGCTTACATAAGTCACTCCATAAATCCAGTTATCCAGTTAAGTAATCGGAGTTGGGAAGCGGTGATCTGCAGAAGTTTACTTGGGGAAAAGTATAATTTCTGCAAACAGAAAGAGGAAGAAGAATCCAACATGAATCTTAAATGCAAGAAGATGGCTGGTTAGCTAGCTAGATGATGCCTGTAACCCACTAGCTTGAGTGATATACATATAAATTAGTAGTTGGCATTAAATCACTGTTCAACTTAAACTCCATCCATACTCTCTCACTCTGCACTGCACTTCTGCATGCACCATTGCACGTATAAATGAACATCATCATCTTCCATAGTTCTGATGCTCATGTGCTGTGCTGTATGTGGATAAGGATTCATTCAATTACTACATCATCCTATCTTCCTTGCTTACTTGATTTCAGTGCATATATGCATGGATGTGGTACTAAACCTACTTTATCTGAAAATGTTTATCCATAAAAGTGGTTCAGTTGGTATTTCAGAATTGAGCTAGATAGGATCGAATTTGGATTTAATTCGATAATTTGATCATATCATACGAAAAGTGCGACTTACTTAACTTGTGGGACTTGCAAATTATTACGTGAGTTATCATATGTGCACACCTTAGACGTGTGTGTGTTCCGGAACTATAAGAAAAGAACATTAACAACTATCGATAATTTGAGCTTAGACGATTCACACTTTTCTTATTTATCTAACGTGAAGATTTGCACATGCCATTCATATCCATTCAAACTCTTATATAAATTTGACATGTATATAATTTTGAAAATTCAGGTTTATAAGAGCAACATATATACTGTATAATGCACCGTTCAACCATCTGTGTTACTATCGTACACGATATCATACTACAATAAACACTAGCCATTAAGTATTATCTGGATATATATGTAGATAGCTGGGGTTTGATTACCTTGAGTGAAGTGCCACATTCAATTTTATTTTGTTTAATTTTATCATTTATCATGCTATTTAATTTCCAAATAATTTAATATAATCAATATTTCTTTATTTCTTTATTTAATTTCCATGTGTTGTGTTAAGGGTCACTAGCCAGTACATGTCATGCAGGTGACTAAACTGACCTCACTAATTCCAATTTCCAATTAATTTTCATTTCTTCAACTTTTATCCCCAAATCTCTATATATAGGACATGTATCTCCAGCATGCAATATCTACCCTACTCTTCCTTCACATTCAAGTAAAATTCTACTTGTGTTCCCAAAAAGAAAAAGTAAAATTTTCTAGTAGAAAAAAATGATGCTTTCCAAAGATGAATTTCGCACCGGTGTTGGAATTATAGGTCAGTCAGTTCATTTATGTTTACAAATTTGTTCATCAATCTGAATTATTCAAAAAAGAAAAAAA
The DNA here is from genome assembly GCA_036897195.1 of Plantago coronopus. Classification (NCBI taxonomy): domain Eukaryota; kingdom Viridiplantae; phylum Streptophyta; class Magnoliopsida; order Lamiales; family Plantaginaceae; genus Plantago; species Plantago coronopus. The sequence continues at coordinate 3,580 of JAYMSL010001105.1, forward strand.
TCTTGAATTATTTTTCCATTTTTGTTCATTAACAGTAATTAATTAATAAAACAAACTAAAATTGAGCTGTTTGTTACTTGTTTATTTTCAGGGAACATCATTGCTCTCATACTGTTTCTGTCCCCAGTGTAAGCTACAAATTCATTTACATTTTTTGTTTTTAAAAATCAATTTTTTTAAAAAAAAATTGTTTAAATTTACTGGTAATTTTTGCAGGCCAACGTTTTACCAGATATGGAAGAAGAAGGCAGTGGAGCAATACTCACCGGTGCCGTATTTGGCGACGTTTATAAACTGTGGCCTTTGGATACTATACGGACTGCCCTTGGTACACCCTCACAGCACGCTTGTCGTGACTATAAACGGTACAGGTTTCGTGATTGAGATCGTGTACCTTTCGCTGTTTTTGTTGTACTCTGAGCCCAAGAAGCGGCTCAGGCTGGTGATGATAGTGGCGGCGGAGTGTGTTTTTATGGCGGTGCTGGCGGTGATGGTGCTGACGCTGACGCACACCACCCATCTCCGGTCGTCAATTGTGGGGAGTATTTGCATGGCTGGCAATATTATGATGTACGCTGCACCGTTATCCGTCATGGTATGTTCGAGAATTAATATAAATGAATTAACTACAGTATATAGTATATTATGAAATTATGACAATTTTGTAGTAGTATATTTATTTTGGTACTTCGAGTTGCGGAATCAGTATTACAAGTTAGGAATTCTAATTGTAAAATATGTGAATTTGAAAATTTAGGGTGACCGACTGTATGCTGTCACCACTCCTTATTTGCGGCATCTACTTCACTTTATATTTCTTGGATTGTGTCGATATTTCTAGAATAGTGGAAGTGGATGCAAATTTGGTGAACGGGTTTCAAAATGTGCAGTATATTGTGTCTTAAAAATTTGATGTAATGCAGAAACTGGTGATCAAGACAAGAAGTGTGGAGTATATGCCCTTCTTCCTTTCTCTCTTCTCCTTCCTTAACGGCATTAGTTGGACGGCTTACGCTCTTATCCAGTTCGACCCCTTCATCGCGGTTAGTCTCACTTCTCGACTCGCTACCTAATTTTCACGGTCAATTGTCATCCGAAATGCAAAACACACCAAATTTCATCTCTAATTAAGTACATCGTAGTTTTTCTGTATGCAACACTATGTCATGTTGTTTGAATGTGTTGTACAGTACTAAAAATAAAATGTTGACAATGCAGGCTCCGAATGGGATGGGGGCAGTACTTGGGCTGGCCCAGTTGCTATTGTACGCGACGTTCTACAGATCCACTAAGAGAATGATGGCTGAAAGAAAACAGAATGGTGAACTGGGCCTGGCAGAAAAGCCAGCCGGTGACAAAACTGGACATGTCTAGCAGCACCTCCACCAGTCAGAACAGTCATAAAAAAGCTGAATGCCTGTAGAAATATTGCCAGCTTCAGTTTCATTTCAATTCAATGTTCATCTTTAAAATTATTAGATTTACAGATTGAGTGCAATTGCTAAGCAGTTGCTGCTTAATGACTTAATCTTCGATTGTTGTATCGTAATGCTGTATTAGATCGTTGGAAGCTTTGTTTATTGAGTTTAAGGATATTCGTAATTGGCTGGAACAAAAAGAAAATGCAAACAAATATCTATGCTTGAGAGAAGAATCCTCACAGTTAGTGCGGTTAAACGAGCTAAGCTGAGCTCGACTTCGGCTCGTTAACATAAACGAAGGATAAAATGATCTCGTCAGTATTGTATGAATGGACAGATCTCTCTAAACAGAAAAAAGAATGTATGAATATAATATCTGATTGCTGTACAAGTTTGTTCACAAAAAGCTGCATTAATGTTGGTTCTTGAACTAGAACAGTTAAAGACTCATAAATCCAAAAACCATAATTTCTGATGTAGGACTAGGACTTCAAAATGATGTGGATCTTTACAAGGTTCACAGAAAGATATTATCACAGAACTGAGCCTTAACAGTCTAGGAAAAAACATTCTTTCAGAGTACATACATAACAAACAAACAGAATAATCAACATTTACAATTACCCATGGACTATCTTAAGACTTCTACAAATGTTCTACAGACTTAGCTTACCTATTTATACCTACCGGTTGGTTTTCAACAGTCGCCGGAACTTTCACAGGAGCTCCCGAGGTTGGGCATGATATCATGAACCAACAGCCTGATCATATTTTTACCAGGTGAAGTTGATATATCGACACACTCCTGCAGATCCGTATCGCAGGCGATTAAAACCCATTCATGATCATCATCAAGATACTTAATATCAAAAGTTCCCAATTCTAGTTTCAGCCTCTTGGCTACTTCTTCTTTCAACTTCAGAATGCCAGAATCCACATCAAGCCGAAACCGGATGATATCTTCACGGTATGTTGCTTTAATTGTGACACTTTTCACTTCGGGCCTGGCAGCAAATTGTGGCTTTTGATCAGCTGGGGCGGGCATGGAATCTCTAGGCATTGCATTTTGACACGGTTGCTTTGTCCAACTATATTCTGTATGAAGTTCATCAAGAGTAGCATGTTCACCACCCTGGCATAAGGTCCTCAAATCATGTGAACTTCCAGCATCCTCAACTAGAATTTCTTTAAAAGGCATTGCCAACGAAAATGGCAAACTGAATGCCCCAGTTTGTTGTTGGCATGCCAGGTCTACTGAATTTCCAGCATTCATTCGATGCTCATCAGGATTTGGAACAGCCGGTTCATTTGGAGGGGAACTTTGATCTCTTAGGTAGGGGCTGCCTTGACATGAACCTTGGGAAGTAGGGGTGCCTGTACTCTCTTCCCTTGAAACACTCCAGGTTCTTGACCGGTTTGAACCTTCAACAGTTAAGAATCCAGCTCCTTGAGTGAGTTTTTCAGTCCCTGTCATTCCATTTCGTGGAGACAGATTTGAGCATCGTGCTTGTCCATTAGAGACATGTGGCATAAAATTGAGTGGTTCGTTCTTTTCTTCCTGATGTTCAGATGGTCTAGAGTCAGTTGGACTTAGTTGCTTCGCTTCATTCAAATTAGCTGCCCATGAAACCGAGCCAGGCGCGACAGGAACCGAAGATGAAGGTAACGAACTCAACCCAAACGTTCCTTCACCACCTTGTACTGACTCAATTACACGCTTTAGCTTCGATAGAGAACGATTGACCTTGTTTATCTTACGGGAGGGCCACCTAGAGATTCCATGCTGCCGACATATACGCTTCATTGTAGTAGGGCAAACTGCAAAGGGGACAATATTTATGAGAAACACTTGATTAAATATACACAACCATAACAAATATAACTTGCCAGACACCCAAGGGCAGAGAGTTCATAAGTAGTGATCACTGGTTCACTGACAATTGGAAGTTTGTTTGAATATATGTAAATTTATTTTGCAGAGAGGTGAAAGTAAAGTATGTTAAGGAAAATAATTATCTAATATATGAGTTATTTTCAAGTTTCACTGTGGTTTAATCAGTACATTTTTCCAGAGAATGTTAAAAACAAAGACAAACAATTACCGAAAGGATGATCTTACCACCCAAGCTCTTAGCAGCATCCTTGAGACTACCAGCAAAATATTGCTGCAAGACCTCTAAGCTGATTGTTTTCTCGGCCTTACCCCGCTTCCTCTCAGGTTTCTTGACTGTATCAGTTTTCCCAGCAATTGATGCAACATTTTGGGCATTTCCTCTAAAAATTGTAGAATTATATTCACCCAATGCTTCCTGACCGTCAAAAGAACCAACATTCGCAATTTCCTCATTGGGCGGAAACCCAGGAGGTGATCCAACAGCTAAATCAGGTGACGAAAACAAATTCTCATCTGTAGAAGGCTTAATAATCTCTATGGACATCCACTCATGGTCAAGGCTCTTTCCAGATACAACCTGGAGACTGCCAAAATGCTGCTTCATTGTCACTAATAGGGAGTCCAACAAAACCTTTTGATCATCATAGTTTCCAATATTAGATGGTAGAAAAAATTCCAGAACATAGTCATCGTTTCCAGTGTGTCTGCTCCGTAAACAAATAGCAAAACTACTTTTCAAGTCAAACATGCGGGCATAATGTACCAGAGGGTACTCATTCTTGCAAAATTCTGTGATATCTTCACAGAAACTCAAGTTTTGGCTAGCGAATGCTCTTCCAGCAACACCCTGCCCCTTCTGCAAGTGATGCTCCATACAAGCCTCACGAAAACCCCACAAGTGAGCATCCACCACGTAATATGCTATATCAGTTGTGGACATGCATACCTTTCCCATGCAGCTTCCATCAAAGCTGCTGCAAGTTTTCTTAAAACCCCCACCATTTGCTAGGACATTGCGGTGTCTGCATGGAACCCAGGTTTGAGCCAATGGTAACGAATGAGTTTCACAGACAACTGTGATTACTTCCAAAATTTCTCCCAGAGCATTGTGGCGACCTTCATTGCATATCTGTCGTAGAAAAAAAATTACGCCAACAGGTGTCATCAGAGATAAATGATTTGTTTTTCTTCCTTTCTGTTAGGTAGATACAAAACTAAAGAGGTAAACTTTACCTGAGTGCTTCTGTGTTCCATTATATCTGAACTTTTCAAATTCACTGCCTGCAGAAGAAATAAATTTGGCAAATGAAGAACGCCATTAGTGGACAGTTTACAGATGCATGTAACTAACACATGTTTAGCAAAGATTCAGTCATTATCATCGTTTCTAGGAAAGCCCAGCTATTCATTCGAAAAGACAAAGAAGTGCATCTGCAAAATTCAAATCTGGAAGTTCAGAAAGGTAGATGAACCTATAAGAGGAAAACATTTTGGGCTAGGGGTCTAAAACAAGTCCTCCCTCCGTTTCATTAAAAGCTTCCTAAGAAGACTTTTTTCGCAAACTTTGACCGCGAATTGCTCTAAAATTATACGACAAAATAATATAGTAAAATTATATTATGAAAATAATTATGCACACTTTTGTAACATAATTTTACTATATTTTTCTGTCGTATAATTTTAGAGCAATTCGCGGACAAAGTTCGCGAAAAAAAGTCTCCTTAAGAAGCTTTTAATGAAACGGATGGAGTATAAAGGAAAAGTAGAACCGGTGGGTTGCACTTTCACTAGTCCTAGGTCAGAAAAAAATATCAACCTGAAGATGAGATTGGAATCATGGAACAGCAAGTAGATGAAATGGAAATCTTGATGATTCCTAACAGAACGTGAAGACTTCCGATATCTATTCATCAGTTACGAGTGAAATTATGCCAAGGCAAAAGGAATAGGCAACTATGATGCTAGTTAGACGCACAAACTACGATAAATCCATCAAACAATTCATCTTAGAATTCAGATATAGAGACCAGACTCTAACAGAAAATACAGGATCAAAATACAAAGAGATTCCTCCAAATGACTTAGTACTGCTACGATGATGATAATCCTTGAAGGTTCAAATAGAAATGAAATGGGAGGAAACAAAGATTACCTCAAGTGCCTTGCAGACTTTGTCAACATCTGGAGCATAGTTGATCTTTGGGGAGGTCATTATAAGTTCAAGAACACCAACACAAGACTGCCCCTCAAATACAGGCAGGGCTAAAGTTCCCCTAACATTGTAATGCAGAGCATGGTTAAGACGTGGAAACTCCTTGCTGGAGTAATACTGCACGTTGGGTGTCCATTCTGGAAGCTTTTGCCTAAACACACGGCCAGGAAGCCCAAGAACTCCATCGGTCTCTGTTCCATCCACAGAAAACATATACAACAAAGAAACCATCCTATACTGATGAAGCCCATTGCTACTCGGATCAAGAACAAAGGGTTGCCCTGAAGTCGTTAGGACATAATTACCACCACTTTTCACGGGCATCCAAACTTGAGCCAAGATGTGCTGTTCGGACAAGTCTTTGAAGTATCTAAGCGCCTGTGCCATCCTTTCCTTTATTATGCATGATCTTTCTAGAGTGCCCATGGGCATGAATTCCATACGTGGGGACGGGAGCTTCCTCTTATCACCATTGATAAATGCACTATCAGTTGGGGCGTCAGAATTATTCCCATCTGTGCAGGGTAAACCAAAGTCAACAAGCAGTACAGAGATGAAACTTCAGTAGAATTTAATGCTTCAATGAATCATCTACAAGGCTTCAGCTAAATCACACAACTATCGTAGTCATCCAATATCCAACCACAGAGCACAATCATCCAACAAGTACAGATAACGGCCATTTATAACAAGATTTCAGAAACTGAGAGTAACTTCCATTTTTCCATCCCATTCAATCATTTCCAAGAAAACGGGAACAGAGTTGAGCTGCAGAGAAGCACAAATTTCTATCTAATCCTATTCATGCCAGCTAAAATCCCAGGTTCAGCAAATTCAGAAGGAAACCAAAAACAAAACAAAGAAGGGAAGCAAAGAAAGTGAAAAAGAAAAAGAAAATCGATATCGAATAAATCAGCAGCTCCATCAATAGAGCTCAAAGTCAACTAGAAGAACTAAAGCCAGAACAGAAACTTTTTTCTCCTAATTGTAGCAAGTGCAAAGGTTTAAGCCTAAATCTCAAAACAGTAACACAAAAGCTAAACCAATATCAATACAATCCAATCAACATCCATTTCAAAAACAGTAGCTAAACCAATATCAAAACCAAGACAAAACTCCATACAAGTATTCTTCCTGGAGCTCTCCGACTGCCGAAAGTCACCATTACCAACGAAGTCATTCTGATTATCCTGATTCCGACTGTGATTGTTATTATTATCATCCGAAAACGCCCATAGAGGTGAACAAGGCTGCTCGGAATTAGACGGCATAAACGGCAAAACCTTCGGACTACCGGCAAAGATCTGTTCTAGTGGCCAGTCGAGATCCAGATCGAAATCCATGAACGAGGCACGGCGGTGTCCGTCGGAATCAGGCGGCGGACAGTAAGTCGCGTTGGGTCTTACTCCTTTCTCCTCCGATTTCATCTGGTGTGGTGAGGTGAGTGTCCGTAGGTGAAAGTGAGGGGATTAAAGGTTTGTGGAGGAGAGAGAAAGGAAGAAGATGATGGTGGTGATGATGGTGGAAATGGTGATATTGTTGGGATGATGATTCTCCCATTTTGTAAAAAATGCCGGAATCTGATACAAATAGTTGTACTGCTACTTGTGAATTGTGATGCGTATATTTTCGCGGATAAACAATTCGGACTTGCTTCCGTGTTCTAATCTCCACTCTACCCAACTGGGACTCTCCCCACTTGTCTTGGTTGTCTTTACCCAACACTAACTCAAAGTTAAAACTCGGGATAATTCTATACGTTTAATCTCGAATCGAATTCTATTGTAGTTTCAAATTAATATTTTCTCCGTATTATATTCAACTTTTCATTTTACGATATTTTTGTGTCTGATATGCAACTTCTCATATACATTTTATACATGTCATTTTGAGTAAGTTTCCTAAAAAATGGTCCTTGATCCTTTTTTAGACATAGAAACATCAAACAAACATTACAGAAATAATTTGAAACATAGGTTGTTTAAGGTGTATTTTCTCAACCTTTAGAACCAAAAAATACATTTAGTTAAAAATATTAATGTTACAATTGACAACATCAGTGATCTTCTTTAATTATATCGACCCATTTATTTCTAAGTCAAAATAAACCGTCTCTTCCAAATTTTTGTGTACAGTACTTTATTAACAAGAATAAATATCACACTAACTTTTTGAACATACTAACGATAAATATATTCTGAAGTAGATCACACTTTATTATGTCAATCTTTATCTTTAGCTATGTGTGGGGAAATGATCTTTGGCTATGAAGGTAGGTATTATAAGAAGTTTATGTTCGAACTATGGATGTCAACGGATCATAATCCGCTTAAATCCGTTGAGAATCTGTTCACAACCCGTTCACGATCCGCTCCATCTACAGAAAAAAATTTAATTATGGTTAGATAAGTTAGGATGTTAGGAGCGCATAAGGACTAACCAAAACCTACACTCATACTTATTTTTTAATGAAAAATGAAACTAGTCCTGGACAGATTTGAGCGGATCATGATCCGTTGACATCCCTAGTTCGAACGTTGTGAACTTATTGTTAAAGGTTTTATATAGTTTGGAATGGTTGCTTCTACTCTCTAGTTAGTATGTTAGATGGCAGAATTTGTATGACTTGGAATAGCTAGTCCAGATTTCTCTTAAAGGCGAACTGACGCTAAGTCGATCAGACTAGTTATCTGACTATGCCTCGTTCGTCTACTTCCCCTTCCCTTATCTTTATACAAAGGTCTCAAATATTTGATCCATGAGCATCATTACGGGGTTATCATTTAAAGTTTTGATTCGATCACACACGTCATCATTTGTACCATACGCGTGTCAATATGATAACTCAACTCGCTTAGTCAAGAAATGTTTGTACTACTCCCCTACATTTCTCTTTCTCAAGTCCTAATTTGAGCACACTCTTATATCGTCAGAGTGCACTTACCACTTTGCTTTGAAGAGGTCCAAGAGCGTTTTTACGTTTTGTTTTTACTAATCTTATTTTGTATATAAATATATAACGATTGTTTGTGATTAATAAAATATTGCAGATTATAACAAAAAGAACACAACAAACAAGTTGAGAGTGGATCCTTTCATTTTCATGTTTCTAATAACTTTCTCAAGGGAGGCGATTAGGTGACCCTGTCCTTAATTTTATCTGAAAAATATTTACACAAGACAATGACATATTTAATCTAAAGTGTTCAGTTTTATGTAGTGGAATGCTAAAGCAAACATATATAATTAGAGAGAGATGATTAGTTTTTTGCTTAATGATTTCTTAATACAAGTTGGCCTTGACTTTATATTACTTAATCAAATAAAATCAAATCTGCTCAAATCGTCCATATTAATATATTAGTATGCTCTTATTACGCTAACCATCAACCGAGGATGGTGAATGACGATGCTACCCCTCACTTCTTTCCATCCCAGCTAGCATCAGACTTCAGACTTCAGAGCATGTGGTAAAATGGATCTGGACACCTGGCTTGGACTTCAGCCCGATCTACATGAGCAGATATGGATTAAATTTAGACCCCAGAATTTTCAGGTCTATAATGACAATTGACCCCCTACCAATACAGAAATATAAAGTAGGAGTGAAAAAAATGATATCTTAGATAGTTGAGTAGGACGGAATGTCATAATTTTAAACAACTCCATAGCAACATACATATACGAATTTGAAATTTTTAGGTGAGGCGGCTGTCAGCCCGTCACTTCTCGTCCCACCCTGTCACCTCTTGAGTTTAACACTTTTAACTATTAGAGTGCTAGTAGCTGGATGCCTGGATCGAGCCTCCTGCAATCGACATATAAGAATCACAAAAGTAATGTCCTAATATGTGTGCTTAGAAGAATGATGGTTAAAAGTATTCCAATTCATTTATTAGACCGCATGCATGGTATCTTCTATGTTAGGGTATTAAGGGTAAGACCATTATCTCACCCTTCAGTATTCACAATAATCCTCACTGTTTGAACTTTGACTCACTACTATAGTGAGAGGTGATACCACCCCTAACATAGGAAAAAGCGCATGTTATGTCTGCATTGCTGCATTGGAATCACCGGTTTAACCATTATCCTAGCTTGTTATTGTTTTTGTTGGTGTTAGGCCAATTACCCCCTTCCCCTTTGAGTTTTATCCCTAGGTTTTAATTAGCTCTATTTCTCCTAAAACAAATTTACGTGTATGGGAGTATGGAGTTGTATTCTTACACGATATGAGGGCATAACTGACATTATTCTACAAGACATAAATATCTAGACATGTATTTGGAAGAGGCTAGAACAACATGTATTTGAATATTTGACATTGATTAGAGATTGTTAGTATTTTAGTCTTTATTTATGACCATTTTATTGTTAGCAATTAAAGAAAACTTTAGGATATGAATGAGATGGGGTGCAACACAATGGTTGATGGTGAAAGAATAATAAACTTTGGTCCACCCTTTAGTAGCTGGAAACACACCAAATTGAGATGGGAACACACCCCACCCAATTATTCATCAAACACTTTTTTTGTCAATATATAGGATCAAATTCATAACCAAGTTGTTGATGTTGCCTCTGTCTTTGGAGATTCCATTGGTTGAATTTGAATTTTCAATCAAATCAAAGCATCCATTCTTATTCGTCCCCATTTTCACATTCATGTATTTACCTTCACCACAAGTGATTGATTTTTTTCCGTGTTTTCAAAGAACCCGAATACATCCTCCTTGATGCACTCTTCTTACACGACGGATGTGACTTTCTTCTGTGTTGTGATCGTGTCATAAGAGAGGCTCCAACGAGTCTATGTCTATTCAACACGCTTGTTTGTAAAAATGTTCAACGCGATTAGAATAACTATGCAACCTTCTTGACTCCACACTCACATAAACTAACTTTTCAAGAATTTTACATAAGTTTAATTTTGGTTCCACAAGTGAGTGTAGTTAACGTTAGAGGTAAGAAAGGGATGTAATCTATATATTATATAAAACTAAAAGATTATATGAAAGACAAGACATGCCACATAGGCACTTTTTTGACATGGCATTCTAACTTTCATCTAGGATCCAGTTATAAACCGGGTCATGAAATTTACACTATGAAATCCAGTGCGGATATAATCCGTATCCGGACCGGTTTCATTTTTACACTATGAAGCCGGATCGGGTATAACCCGAAGTCCGGTAACCCGAATCTATATAAGGATGAAAGTAATGGCATTTGAATAATTTTACTTTGGTGATTGACAATTTCAAAATATGTAATTAATGCATTTAAATCGTGAAAATCTCAGAATATCTTCTTACTAATCTGAGTTATCTATATACATGGCTTGAGTTTGGTTATATGGTACAAAATCATTTCCAAAGTTATACACGGCTCCAATTGCACAATTACTTCCAATTTCTGAAGTGGACATCTAAAACTAAGTAATTAATTAATGAACTTTAAACAAATTACACATCTATCTTATACACTAATTATAACACCTCTGTGAACTACACAGTCCGTCCTCCCATCTCATTTTAGCAGTAACACCTTTTACTTTTTTGTTGTAGTAATAGTTTTCGGATGTGACGGAAAGTTAATTTTAAATTATAATGCATGTATGCATGGTGCTTAACAAAATTAGTTATGAAACATTACTTTCTAAGTTGAATTTAATGCTATATAAGCATATTTATGTCGTTTATTATGTCACTTTTTTATAAGTTTTATATTATTTTTTATTTTTTGTTTTGTTTGATAAAATTGTGGATTTTTTTTACTACTTATTAGAAGAAGAAAAAAAATCGAAACATATTCACTTTTTGTGTCAAATCGTACATATTAAGAAGAGATTATTTTAGTGAAATTGAAATAATTTTTACATATATAATATAGTAAATAACTTCTTTTTTAATTAGAATTTTATAAAAGTGTGTAATTTTTACTATTATTTAGAAATAAAAATTCGTCGAAACTTAGAACATATTCATTATGAATGTCAAATTGTAGATATTGACGAAATTATGATTTTGGTGAAATAAGAATTATTTTAATTTATGTAAGATAAATTGATTTCAGAGCTAAAATCGCGGGAAAAAAGTGTTTGGAGAGAGGAGGAAACGTGTGAAAATTGAATTAAACAATTGTTTGCCTTAAGTGACCTAACAACAAATTTTACTGACTGACTTAAGTGAACTATATATGATTTTTAAAAAAAATTACCACTATAACTTAAGATTAAATTTACGATCAAATTCAAATATTGCTGATCACATAAAAATATCAAGATGTTATACCTGACATGAAACGGATCGGATGCAAACTACGCAGTATGTAAGATCTGAAACCAAATTTTTATAATAGTCTCATGAAGTGAGAAATTGGAGAAGAAATATTAGACCTTCTAATCAAGAAATGATATTATATTATAATCCATATATCATAAGTTAAATGGCCATTATATATATCTTTACCCAATCATGAAAAGTTATAATTTTTTGTTGAAATTTGAACCGGAGGGACGATGCAATAAATTAATACAGATGGTTTTAAGTTATAACGACTCCATCCTTAATTAATTAATTGATCGAGACCCAACCCTTTGGGCCGACGCGGTTACGCATGACATGGACTACACATGTTGCTGGTATGATATTGTCCGCTTTGAGCCGGAACTCGCACGGATTTGCTTTTGGAATCACCCAAAAGGCTCATACCTAGGGCTGAGCATATTTGAGACCGGACCGAATTTCCGGTCCTCGGTCTGGACCGAGACCGTCTCGGTCCGGTCCTCAGTCCAGCAAATCTGAAAATTCGGTCCTCGGTCCGGTCCGGTCCAAACCCGGTAAAATTCCGGTCCGGACCGAATTTTAGTAACAAATATAGTTGATCGACACGTGAATATAGTAATATGTATGCATATTTTTGATGGAGTTGCACTTTGGAATTGTATGTGATCATTTAACATAGAAGATGACATATAATAGAGTGTTTAGCATTAACTCACTTGGTAGGTTAAGTCTTTAGTTAAACTCAGTTTTCTGATTTCTCTCGATTCATATTTCTCTCTCTAGCCTGTTTTTGAAGTTCTATCATCAATTTCTTTCTCATCAAACAACCTAACACCACACAAACTCTTATATGCCAACGCGTATTGAAATGTTCGTATAAGTGTAACATTCACAAATCTTGAGATTTTTTGACGGGGGAGGGATAGTGGGGGGCGAAATGGTCAAATATTTGAAACACATAATTGTGAAACATAGGGATTTAAAAATTAACTACCCCCTTCATAGGCATATAAAGAAAAATTGGGATCGTATGTTAATTCAAAGTTTAGGTTAGTCGGAATGCTAAAAAAATTGAAACATATGACATCAAATTAAAGATACTTTTTGCACTTGGAGGTGGGGGTAGGGGGAAAGGTTTGCTACCTTTTTTTTCTTTTTGAATAGGTAAAAAAGTTATTGATTTTATGAGTATTTAGAATACGAGTATAGTTTTTATTCGTAACTTAAAACAACAATTAACCCTAGACCACGCACCAAGGTAGTCTCCGCTATCCTAATCGAACTTGATAGGATGATGCACAAGATTGCATCCTTAAAAACCACCGAGAAAAACCTCATTGGGATAAAACCCTCGATAGGAAAAAGTAGCTACAACCCTTATGGTACCAAGTTCGATCCCCAAACACCAAAGTTTTCTCATTACGATGATATAATGATCATAAAGCATACGACTACACATTTTACAGCCTCTAATTTTGCCAACAAGTCTCTTAATTAAGCTTCCCATCCAATGCCGCATTGTCTTCAAGTCCGCTTTTTTAATTTAAGGTAGGTCGAAGTACTTAGGTATTCGAAACGTATAATAGCAAAACACATGAATTCAAATTTTGAGTTACAATATTATTATTTTTTTAGAGAAACTCATGGAGTATTTTTTTTTTGTAGGAATGACAAAAATTTTATAAATCACAACTGTCTGAATATGCAAGTAATATTAATAAAGGATTGCACTAATAGGCTCAACCTCGAAGAAAAACACGGAGCCTAAAAAGAATATCGTTGAAACGGGGTTCCAAACCAAAACACGATCAATCCCAAGAACAGATGACAACGCTTAGCCGTGAGGTGTGAAAGAAAGAACGTATTATATAAGGACTGAAAGAGACCCGCTTGAGACGATGTTGAACAAAACCGGAGCAAACCGAGTAGAGGACGGGAGAAATAAACTAAAAACTAAACCTTTACAGGGGAGCCCTTAACCAAATCAGACCCAATCAGTAAAGATCCACAATGGAAGAGATACCACTATACCGAATAATCCTAAAGAAACCAGACCCCGAGAAACTTATAAGCAAAAGTCAAAAAAAAAAAAAAAAAACAACTTTCCACCCACATAAAACCTAACCAAAAGCTAAGCAAAAGTCTAAAAAAAAAATCGCAAACAAAGTGATGGAGTATCATTTTGACCTTATTTATTAACACTCTAAGGAAGAGGAAGAAATAATTTAAGTGGGGGTGGGGTGGTGATTAATTAAAGTTTTTGGTAGATTGATTTGTTAAAAAAATTAAAACCTACCATAAGAGTAAAACATATAAATTAGTTTCTTTCCCGGGGTGGAGCGTTTCTACTCCCAGTTAGTGGGGGGGAGGGGGTGAAATGCTCAAATATTCAGATTTTTTTATAATAGTAAAATATAAAGATTTTAATATTAGCATCCCCTACCTCCGCGCACACATCACATGGGAAAAAGATTTTTTAGCGTAGGAGTATGCTGATTCAAGTTCTTTGCCAGTCAGTATATTAGAAAGTCATGAGTAGGAATATGTCCCGACCACGCACAAAGCTAGCGCATAGAACAACAAAGCCTAATTATCAAATGAGAATTTTTGAAAAAACACATTTCGAGTGCAGAAAGGACCTACTAGGGTTATTAAGAATGGCATTGAATACACGTTATACGAACCAGATGTAACATTTGACCAGAATACCAACAAGGAAAGCAAGACTCAAGCCTAAGCAAAGTTAGGTCCAACCGTCCAAGCCCAAGTAAGGCCCAAAGCCATATTAACTTATTGCAACTGAAGCCTATAAATAACCTTTTTCATACTTGAGATAATGCGAGACTTCTCTTCCTTTTCTTCATTATACACACTGCAATCATTCGGTTATGTTGACTTAAACCCCGACTGGCCAAAGACAGTTTGGGAAAAACAAACTCATTTTGCAGGTAAAATCCGGGATGAAGTTCACCACTAGAGATATTCCAGTCGGGTGTCCCTTCAAGAAGAAGTCCACCACCTAGGACTGAGCACCAGTCCGAAACCGAACCGGATGCTAAATGACTTTGTTTGAGAGGTCCGGAGGCCGGACCTGTTCTGCGTCCGGTGCAGCCCAGACCGACTGAAAATCGGAATTAACCAAAATAATATCAGAAAATGAAAAAAGATGGACGAACCACCACCACACCACCGCCTTGCTACTCACCCCAACCGTCACATCGCAACTTACAACCAAAATAAAGAGAGAGAGGTGGAAGTCGTGGAGGAGGCGACGAGGTGACTGAGAGAGGAAGTTGCGCGTTTGGGGGCAGCGGGCGATGGGTGGGGGCAG
>JAYMSL010001106.1:0-18719 GCA_036897195.1 Plantago coronopus
GATCGACTTTCTATTACTATTATTATATAGAATAGATAGAAAATCCCTTTCCTAGCCTAGTTCTATTCCTAAATCCATTTCTCATTCCTAAAACAGTCGATCAGTTTCTCAATCGTGGAATAATGCTTTCGTTAGTAATTTGCCTAAAACCTAAAGTCATATCATAGTAGAATCCTCCCTGGGGGTGTTACGTTTTTTGGTTGCATTGGTTCAGTTTTTCCAAACCCTAGGAATCTAGATCTTATATTATCTATGTATGTCTAACTTCTATAATAGCATGGATAATAGTTCAAGGTGCCCTGGTGGTGAAATGGTAGACACGCGAGACTCAAAATCTCGTGCTAAAGAGCGTGGAGGTTCGAGTCCTCTTCAGGGCATAATAGAATATTGAGAATGCTCATTGAATGAGCAATTCAATAAGAGAGCTCGGGTCGAATCGGTATTGATATACCGACTCGATCCGAGCTCCTGGAATTGGAATAAGTTTGGCAGCGGATCACGAAACCTTGGTGATCTTCTCTATCTAATGAAGGGAGAGTCTGCTTTCAAATCGTCCGCGCTGCACCCACCCCCGAGTAGATGCTTCAACAGGAAGCACACAAGGGTAAATTCGAAACCTCTGATAAAATGACCCCACGCCACCCAGCGGATAAAGGACATTCCATAGTCCAGGGATTGGCGGCTGACCACATTCAGTGACTTTGGCACTGGACGTTCGCAAAACGGGTACTATCAAGTCAATTATGGAATTGACGCTTGTTGGCATTCCACCCTCCCTTCTCCTTTCAGGGCCTATCCGAAAGAGAATCCAGTACTTCTTTCATTTCATCCGGGAAAAGCCATCTTTTTCTTAACAATGTCTTTGTCATTTGATCCAATAGCGTTCCGTTAGATAGGAAGAGAGTTGATAAATACTGATAACTCTCGGATAAAGTAGTAGAACGGAAAGATCCTTTAGATAATGCACTATTGGTTCTAATGGTTCTAAGCCATCTCTGACGATTAATCAACAATTCAAAGTGCTTTTCTTGTTTCTTCTTGATAAACCAGCGTTGATGGAGAGATGTAGGAAGAGCTGTAAACCCCTTTGACATCTCCTCATCTGCAAATAATTCTCGATGTGAAAACACAGAGCCGGGGGGCTGATCTTTGAATAGGAAAAAGAGCGGATCTGCAGGGTCCCAAAGGAATTGGCTTATTTGAAAAAAAAGGCCTTGTTCTTTGGAAGATCTATCTCGTGTCTGGAACTGCATGGTTCGACTCTGCAAGAACTCCGAATCATTCTCTTGAAGCTCATCCTCTTGATCATAAAGGATCCGCTTGCCCCGAAATGCCCTGGACCAATCGGTCCAATCAAATAGAAAGCCCCAAGGGCTCCATATTTTAGGAGCCCAAACTATGTGATTGAATAAATCCTCCTCTATCTGGTGCGGGTCAGGGGCTCCTTCTCCCTCCCCTTCTTCAAACCCCGATTCGTAGAGAAATCTCTTTTGCATCATATCTAAGGGATTCCTGGGTTCGGGCCGAAGAAGCAATGGAACTACATCATTATCAAACGGACTGCAATCTTTTTCTATCCGTGAAAGATAGCCTTCTATTGCTAATAGACCATGAACTAGATCCGACTCATTCTCAATGAGTCCGTAAGAAGTGATGCCATTTTTTTCATCGGGTTCGGGCAGAGACCAAAGATCTTGAGCGACTGATCCGGCAGAACAACTCAAAAGATAAAGAAGTAGTGTTAATTTCTTCATGCTCGTTCCAAGTTGCGAGTACCACTTGTACAAATACGAATCCCCTTCCTTACATAAGTTCTTTTTCAGATAGATAGATATAGGATCTATGGGGCAATTACTTAGAAGTACATTTTGTGCTACAGCCCTTCCTATCTGATAGAAGAGGATCCCATGATCCGGAACCGATCTTACCTGGGATCGCAAATCCCAAGTTTGTCTATGAAGGGCGGATCTAATTGTATTCGTGTCTATAAGAGATTTTTTCTGGGTAATACTAATCGACAGTACCTCATTACTAAGTGCTACAAGATCTCGTGCATTGGAACCCATGGTTATGGACCCGAATCCATTAGGACGTAAGATTTTCTTTTCCAAGTGAAATCCCCGCGTATAAGAAAGCATGAAAAAGTGCTTTCGTTGATGTGGAATAAGAAGCCTTCGTACCTTAATGCATGTGTTTAATTTATTTGGGGCTATTAAAGCGGGATCCACTTGTTGAGGAAGATGAGTTGAAGCAATAACAAGAATATTTCTATTGGAGCATCCATCAGATAGATGGTTCACTAATAGACCAAGGGATAAGTAATTCGACTCATTCACATCCAGATCATGAATGTTCGGAATCCATATTATGCAGGGAGACATCGCTTTTGCTAATTCGAGTTGAAGAGTGGGGCCTAGTTCCGGCATCGTATCCATATCAATAGTTAGCGCATTTAGCCCTTCCAGCTCCGTATCAAGGTCAAGATCCATCTCGTCACTAGCATCAATCGCGTCACTAGCAGCGTCACTAGCATCAATCTCGTCACTACCACCAACCTTTATTTCATAAAAGTCTTCGTCTTCATCGTCATTCTGCTCCCTGACTTTTGGCTTGTTATCATTTAGAAATACCGTAATGAAAGGAAGATAGGAATTTGTAGCTAAGTATTTGACCAATTAATCTGAATTAAATTATATAAGTCGAAATAAAGTATTAAACAACTTTAAAATAAACTGAATTTATTCAAATGAACTTGAATTTAAGTTGAAAAGAACAGATTTTTATACTGTGACATCCGTAACTTTATTACCCCTCTACTTAGTTAGTTGGAATTTTCTATCGTCAATCAAGGTGTCGCCCTGACTAACTTCAGTCACTTATTTTAAATCACTAGATTTTCAATCTAACGGCTTAGATTGAATGACCAGTTACTTGTTGCACTAAGTATCGCTATGGGTGTTGTTGTTGTCGCTCCATGTCGCTTTAAATTAAATATTATACAAAAAAATTATTATAAATAAAAATAATTTTTTTATGTGAAATTATATAATTATAATTATTTTAAAAAACATATTAAACATGTTGATTAGAATTCTCTAATTATATAGCATTCATACTTCTTTATTAACCTTGTCAGTATAGTTTTATTTAAAAATATTTAATTTTTTATTGAAAAAATTAATTAAATTTTGTATTACCAAATATGCAACAAGTAGCAAGTTAAAACAACAGAGAACAATACCATGTGTGATGCATCAACAACCTTACTGAAGTTGGCAACAGCCTGACTGAAGTTAGTCAGGGCGACACCTTGACTGACGGTAGAAAACCTGTAGTTAGTTAGTTATTAACGTAAATAAATAGAGAAAAGAACAGCAGTTAGAGTAGGCATATAGTTAGAGAGAAGTAACTGTGCAAGTAGATAATAATAAGTTATAAGTTGGGAGAAGCAAAGAATGTGCTGTGCCTGCACGTTGGACAAAAAAACAGCAACTAATCTGTGGTTGAGTAACACATTATAAAATTAATAATAAAAAGTTATTAAAATAGACCTAATTAACAAGACGTTACGAGCAGATATTTGATACTATGTGCAAAGACAACATGATTCAGATACCATATACCAAGAACAATAGCAAGAATCTTCCAACTGTATTACACATGAATGTTAAATGTATACCAACACTAGCTAACTACAGATTATTTGGAAGAAGAAGAACTTATACAATTCAGTGAAACTATACCTAAGTTTCAATTGATATCACATAATCTATTAATCTTGGTCTGGATAAATATATAGTCTAGCCTGGTGTCTGTTCATCCTAAACTTTGTTGTTTTGCTACATATGATCAAGGAAAAACGAAGTTATACTATTAAATTATTAATTGTAACTGAAAAGTTTGATACATATATAATATATATGTAGGTGGATAATTAAAATATACAACATCCCATGGACGTGTCAAAATAATTTGTATTAGACAATTTTTATTTAGGTTCCTGATTTTACTTTATAATAAGGACATATATGTAGTGTGGATGTGTGTCCATTGAGTAGTCATGTTATTCAATACGAGTTGAGGTAAGTTTCTCATTCCTCGAGCTCGACTGCAATCGTACAAAAGCTCAAATTTAGTTCCATCTTGTTAGATCCGATCAAACAGAACCGAAAAGTACGGTTCCGGACCAGAACCGTACTATGTGGTTCGGGTTTTACATGTTCCATGAACCGAAAACCGTGGAACTGCCGGTTCCGAGTTCAAAAGGAGCTGTTACAACTCTTGTAATATGATCTAACATCCCATAAATTGGGCTGTTAGTCCATATTAATGGGACGTCATTAGATTAGATGTAATACGACGTTGGTAATTAAACGTTTGTAATTAAGTGGTATGCAACGTTGGTAATTATATGGAAGGGCAATGATGACATTCCAATTAATTGAGCTGTAACAGTTTTTAAACTGTTTTTTGGCAAAATGAACTGATAAGGTGTTGGATGGATGATAATACGACTGGTAGTTGATAAGGTGATTCATTGGTCACTTTATAAATAAGGTGAAATCACTCGATAAGGTTACTAATAAGATCGCAGAAAAAACACACATAGCTTTCTATTCAATTAGTCTAAAGCCTATAAACTATAAACTGATCAAAAGTAGTTCAAAACTGAACTGAATGAATTGAAATAATTAAATTTAAAATAAACTCAAAATACGCTAAAAACACAACAATCTTCCCCATATTGAAGACACGCCAAATGGAAATGCTAATATGAGGAAGTACAGTAGCAGTACTGTTAATTAGGAATTATGGCGAAGAAAATGATTCATCGCCCGCCCGTGTCCAAATATGTAGTCCGCAAATTGAAATGTCCGTCCGCGTCCACTCCCAAATTGCCAATTGCCAGAAGTGAAAAGATCCATTTAACAATCACTGAATCCATATAAAATGGCATATCAAATCATAAATCATAACCAAACTCAAACTTCGTTAGCTACCCACAATTCATAAAATTACAAACCTACTTTAATTAATTTAACCATAATAAACATCATTTTGTCACAGAAAGAAGAAAGATTCAACACCAATTGCATTAATTTTTAATTAATTAATTTTTAATTAATAAAAAGAATAAGAAAATACAAACATTCTTCCTAAAAAAATCCGTCTTTACGACACAAAGAGCTAAACGGCAGCTGGTTCTTGATTCATCAATTCATCAATTCTTCATCATCATCACAACAATTTCCCTTTTTTGTTCCAGCTCCATTTCCTCTCCCTCTCTACTCCCCCAATTTCTTCTTTTCCCAACCCACACTCATAAATCTCTATTTCACTGCATCATTCCTTCTTTCTTGCATGTACTGATCATAAACACATGATTTTCCCCTCTTATTATGTCCGTTTCCTTTCTGGGTTTTCTTCGACAAACAGAAACAGACAGGAATAGTGTTTCTTTTCGAGGGAATTGAACGATCAATCTGAAATTTAGTTTCGGGTTGCTCGTTTCTCTCTTCACTTGTTTCTCTTTTGTGGAATTTGAGGTGATTGATTGAGTGATTATGGACCAGCGAAAGCCTGAACCGAGGAGGAGACTGTATCAAGTTTGGAGAGGAAGTAATGTAAGCCATCTTGCTGGAATTCTTTATGGTTAATTGTTTTGTTGCGTTTTGATGATTTTATGAGTAGTAGGCCATTACCTGTGTTATAGCTTCCTGCTGTATTTAGCTGAGTGTGTTTGGTTCTTATGAGAAATGGCCTAATTGGAGATAATTTCCTAGCCTAATCTACAATAGAACGTTATTGAGAAGAAGAGATTTAGGTTCAGCGGTTGAATATTGGTGTAGCTTATAAATTATAATAGTACAAGTTATATTCTTACTGGTTATATGGGGAAATACGGCTTAACTCAAAAACCGCTGGTAGTTCCGCTTTGATGTTGTAAGGAACATACATGGTACACATGACATCCTAGAAGGTTCGTTGTCGTTTTGATATGAGGTTCTTTTATTCGGACTTGAGATCTCATTTGATCCATAACATAGTCCTAGATACAAGGCATATGTTATATAGGCATGGTATGCTGCATACTATCAGTATATACTAGGCTATTCTATATTTTTGCTTTTTTTATTCTAGAACCATTTGGATCCTGTTATATACATTAACATCAGTTTTACACTGAGCTATGACCCTTGATTTTGGATATGTAACAGGAGTAAGTGCTTTGTATTATTTACTCTCAGAACATTTTGCTGTAGAACTCAGTATAAGTTGTAATATCACAAGCATGATGGCTGCAGCAAGAGATGTAGCACATATACATAGTAGATGATTTAGAATGTTTCTGAAAGTTGACGACATCATTAAAATTGGGGTTCCCAAAGAGGGCGACTCTTAATTTGTAGACTCTATACAGGCTTCCAAGCAATGTGAGATAGAGTACAACTACAAATGGAGTAGGCTCTCATGTCTAGGCTGGTGGTCGCAGTCCAATACTACAAGAGTAGTTTCAGAACCTATAGCTGTTCTAGTAGTCTTGCACTATGTTAATATGCAAGTAGAGAAATGGTGTATTTTATATTTCCTTGCTGCAAGTATGATACACATGTGATAAGAGGACTGTTTTGAGTTGGAATGATATCATTGCCTTTGCCCACTTATTGAATTGGTGTTTATTGCAGAATAGTAAATGAAATTTTAGCTAAAATTTTCCCCATTTTGTGCCATATTGAAGGGTCTGGTTTACTCATTGTTGTTACTTTGCGTCATTTCAGAAATTCTTGCTAGGTGGAAGATTGATCTTTGGTCCAGATGTAGCTTCTCTGTTTCTGTCCACATTCCTAATCGCTGGCCCAGCTCTTGCATTTTGCCTAAAGATCATGGTTATCATCAGACACCATCTTAAAGAAAACACAAATGCTGTTCCTTGGTATCCTGTACTCGGTGTGGCTGTTGTTCTAACCATGCTGGTAAGTAATTTATCCCGAGTTTATCTTTGTAACTCAATCAATAAGAATCAGGACTTGTTTTGTAATTACTCTTACTAATTTTGTTAACGTTACCTGGTTCATGTGTGGATAATTCTGCAGGCTATAACCTTTCTCCTCCTTACTGCCAGTAGAGATCCCGGAATTGTTCCTAGGAATTCGAAACCTCCTGAGTGTGATGAAACATTTGAATTGAACACTCCTTCAATGGAGTGGGTAAATGGTAGAACTCCTCATTTGAAGCTTCCTCGAACTAAAGACGTGCTTGTTAATAACCACACAGTCAAAGTGAAATTTTGCGACACATGTTTGCTCTACCGCCCTCCCCGTGCCTCTCATTGCTCCATCTGCAATAATTGTGTCCAGAGATTCGATCATCACTGCCCATGGGTTGGTCAATGTATTGGATTGGTGAGTTTTCTGGCATGCTAATATCTGGATGGGTAGAATGGAGTATTCTTTGATCTCTCAATGCTTCTTACGTATTTAAAGTAGTGGACATGGACGTGACTTGTAACCTGACTATTTCTGGTGTGTGGTGTTTTACCCATTGTAGTTTAATTTGGAGCTCCTGCCTATATTTCAGAAAGCACCAAATTTGCTGAATTTCCTAAAGGCACAATGTGCCCTTTTATTTGCACCCATTAGCCTAACTAGTTTTAATAATGATCTTGTAATTGGACCTTGTGTTCATCACCTCTGGTGTCTGCATAAATATTAATGCGACTAATAATGTTGCATGATTATCCTAAACTTACACCTTTCTTATTCAAATGAACTTTTGCAGCGCAACTATAGGTTTTTCTACATGTTTATATCAACATCAACGATTTTGTGCATCTATGTTTTCTTGGTTTCATGGTGCAATCTCGTCCACCAAGAAGGCTCCGTGTGGAAGGGCATGCGAAACGACATTTTATCGGATTTTCTCATCATCTATTGCTTCGTTGCTGTTTGGTTTGTCGGCGGCCTAACAGTTTTCCACTTCTATCTGATCAGCAGTAATCAGGTAAGGTCACCTATCTTTCAAAACTTCACTGTAGATATTAGAAAAGTTGTCTATTTGGGGTTAGTGATTCTTCGGGAGATGCTAACAAGTGACTGGATTGTACTTTGCTTTTTTTCCCATTCATATCAGGAAGTTGAGAAGTGACAATTTCTCCAGCTTGATGCCATAATATAACTTTAATGTTATTCAGTTTAAGTGAAAGATTGCAGTCTGATTTTACTCTAAGCATTATCAGGTCTTTTGCTTTATATTTGAGACAAATCCATTTGGTTTTCCGTAGCCTTCAAATTATATCTGTCCCTGTTACTTCCATATGTTCATCTATTCATTTCCTACTTTTCTTGCCTCTTGTGCAGTCGTGCACTCACTTCTTTCTTCTCATCCGTCATTACATCAAAAGTCTACATATAAAACCTCTTACATACTCTTATACACCAACTAACGCTATGAACCTTGATCTGAATTCATCTCATAGCAACTCTTTCACTTTACAGAATCTGATATCCAAATATTCTAACAAATGATATGACCAGACCAGCATATCTTGTCCCAATCTGAACTCGAGCACATATAATGTGCCTGACCTTGTAATTCCACTATGGATTGGATAATTTTCCTGCTGGTGAGCAAATTGAAGTTCTGAATTTTATTATATATCTCAAGGGAGAATCTAGGTTTTTTTGCATTTGGTTTGAGGAATAAGTTCACTAACCCCAAGAAGTGATAAACATATGTAATCGTCGTCCAAATCCATCGATTTCCCATCTACCCCCAACAATTTTTAGATGTTGGCACTTCTCAGTGGTGTCATTAGTTTCCATCCAAACATCTAAACATTTATGTTCTGGTGCTCCTATTCATATAGCTTGTAAAGCAGAGATGGAGTCTTTTATGATTTGTTCTGTCTCTTTTTTTTTTTTGGTATATATAGTTTTTATTATACAAGCAAATCAGTTGAGTTTCTGAGTCGTAATTTTTTTCCTTTTTTTTTTCGGGAACAGAAGAAATTACTAGATTAATTGTTTTGCTGATTAAATATTGGTCTTATGCATGAAGATTGAACTTTCTGTTTTGCAGACTACATATGAGAACTTCAGGTATCGATATGACAAAAAGGAGAATCCATATAATAAAGGGTTGATTAACAACTTCAAAGAAGTATTTTTCTCTAAAATCCCACCTTCAATGAACAATTTCCGAGCATTTGTTGAAGAAGAGGAAGTTATGGCCATGGAACCCATGGATCAGAATTACATCGAGGGTAGCTCAAAAGAAAAAATAGATCTTGAAATGGGAACTATTTTTGGTGAAGGCAATGGCCAAGGGCTTCCAGATATTCTGCGTAATTTGCGATATGATGACATTGAGGAGGGTATGAAACACAGGGAAGGGAGCGAAAGAAATGATTCTGACCGATTTATCATTCCAGTTGAACAAGAACTGAAGGAGTCCATGAATGGCCTTGCCATTGAAGACGTTGAGGGGAATACAGGGGAGAAACATGATGTAATATCTGCTCAACACAATTCATCTTCTCAATCTTAAAATACAGGTACAATTCCTCTTTATTCTTGCATTTATAATAGTACCATTGTTGTCTTCCCCGGAAATGGATCTAATTTTGACCAGTTAGGAGGAGTGCCTTTTATTTTTCCACAAGAAAGGGTTCTCTTGACGTTTTTAGAATTTTGGGCACAGAAAGTTCCTGTTGTGGATTAGATAAATATCATAGTATGCTACTATATTTTTTAGAAAATGGAGAGTTACATGTCGAAGGGATAATGGGATTTTGTGATTGAAAATTGGACTTAATATGTAGTACATTTTCTAATCATCCCGGGTATTTTATGCTTTGATTTCTTTCATGATCATGTACGATTTTAAGATATTGAATTATTCATAATTGCTATATTCAGATTTCAGCCCTTGCAATTGATGTCTTGTTTGATATAGGAACTTAATAGAAAAAGAAAAATGACAGGAGAGCAACATAATCCTGCATGCGTTAAAGCTCTCAAGTCCAAGCATATCCTACAGACCAAGAAACTTAAAATAGTTTATAAATTGATAGTGAAAATTTGTCTCCAGTCTCCACTTTCATTCGACTCCCTAGATTGCCCATGTAGTTGATTGTATAACTTCTGATTCACTGAGTATTATACTTTTTAGTCATCCGCAATATGTAACGATATTGGAAACTTTGTAGTCTCATCCGATGTTAAACTTGGTCTATATGCAGTTCATAGTGGCAAAGCTTTCATACTGAGGTCTTTCCCGTACAGTCGAGTTGAACCCCATGAATATTGTTCTTGGCTTTTGATGTTGAGAGTTGATATCTGAACTTGCAGCAGGAATTACAGAAGTCATAGGATTATACTCCTTGTGCAGAATAATATGCAAGATCACAGAACAGAACATGAAAGCAGAGCTCTGTAAGAGTGATAATTGTAGATAGGATTATATGTAGTGATTTCACATTCTTGTTCTGTATTATTATTTTTTAACTTAATTGTTCATACTCCTCTTTTTATACTTACACACTCACTTTGTTTGAGAATTTGTATTTGTGTGGTTGGAAATTGGTCATTCACTCATTGCTGCTCCAGGAATTGATGATATTTATTCAAGCCACATAAAGCAAGAAATGTTTTCGTATGAACTTATGACGTAGTACAAATATTTCAAGCAATGCCTTGTGATACCGGGATTATATCCTTCACGGGGATGCGAAAGACACTGAAAATCTGGGTGTCGAAACATAAACTTCATTCGGCGACGCATTACAGCTTCTATCCATGTTTGTTCTATCAGGATTGGTGTCACATTTCTTAACCTTACTCAGTAAAATTGGAGAAAAATAATAAAAAATGAATCTGTTAAAAAAATCACTGAGAATCTGTGTGTGGAGAGAATTAGACCACAAACAGAAGAACTCTTCATGCCCACCAGAAACCCCAAAACCACCAACAGGCAATCAATCTGGCCAATACCGGTGTGCCACGTGTCAAGCACACATTTACCTCATGGATTTCATTGGATGAGAATATAGATTAGAGATTTTGATCCAAATTATATATAAATCCAATCCATTCCCACCAAAAACAAACAAACACCATTATCTTCTTCACTTCTCACTGAGTCTCTCTTCTTGCTCCAACAATGGCAGCAGAAATGGCTCTGTTAAAACCCATCTCCAAATTCTCCCCAAGAATTGGAAACCCAAAACTCTCCTCCCCATGCCGGAGAATCTTCAGTGTCAAAATGACAGCCACAAGCGCTCCACCAGTGAACAAGAAGAAGAACCAGAAGCAGGAAATAAACGAGTCCCTTTTGACCCCGAGATTCTACACCACTGATTTCGACGAAATGGAGCAGCTTTTCAACACTGAGATCAACAAGAACTTGAACATGGGTGAGTTTGAGGCTTTGTTGCAGGAATTCAAGACTGATTTTAATCAGACTCACTTTGTGAGGAACAAGGAGTTCAAGGAGGCTGCTGATAAGATGCAGGGTCCGTTGAGGCAGATTTTCGTCGAGTTCTTGGAGAGGTCTTGTACTGCTGAGTTCTCTGGTTTCCTTCTATACAAGGAGCTTGGTAGGAGGCTCAAGGTATTATTCATTTCTCCTTGAATTTTTAGTCATTTAAGTTATACATTGGTGTTGTATTGCAAATGTGAAGTTAAAGACTAAGTAGAACTTTATTTGAAAAAGATTATGCTAATAGTCAAATTTAAGATATCTTAAGATAGTCTCTGGGGCTTAGTTTTTGCAAACTAGGCTAGGGGAAGTTTGATTATGTTTCTGTAATTCTGTTAGTCTAGTTGGTACTAATTTGGGTGAGGGATAATATGGAGGTAGCAATATAAAGTATGAACTATGAATGTGATTGATGTATGAATAATTGCTCTAGACACTCTAGTGTACAATTCTATACTCCATCATGTTTAGAGAAGAATAATCGATTAGGGATTCGAACCCACTGTATATTGCTAGTGAGAGTTTTGGGGCCTAATGTGGTGGCAAATTTGCAAATTTGCCTTTTTTTACTAGTGTAATTGTTCCTCAGTCATTCTCACATTACTGTCGTCTTAGCCCAAATAGAAAAGTCTAGATTCTATCCATTCCGCCTACTATTTGCTGTGAGATGTTAGCAGTATGGTATGATGAAAGGATGACGATAGCTACAGATAGTCTGGTTTACAGTTATGTTGATACCATGATGCATAGTGGACTTATGTTTCGAAGGAGACTTATGGGATTTGTTGTACATTTGTTATGCGTAGTCTATGAGCTGCAAACATTTATGTCTGGCTGAATGTGATAAATGCATAGTTATCTGTCTAGCTGATTGAGAATGTGAATATATTGTTGTTAGGCGGCCTATTAGAAGAATGTTTGAATAAGTGAACAGATTGTCTTGTTTGGTCTTTAACTCATTATACCCTAACTTATCTGCATTGCTTCTGCAGAAAACAAACCCAATAGTAGCTGAGATTTTCTCCCTAATGTCTAGGGATGAAGCACGCCATGCCGGGTACAGTTTTTAATATTTATCAATCCCTAAGGAACTGACTTCTGTATCCTGTGAATGACTTACAACATTACAAGTTCTCATAACATAATGTTATTGTTCACAACAGGTTTTTGAACAAAGGATTATCTGACTTCAACTTGGCACTGGACTTGGGATTTCTAACTAAGGCCAGAAAGTACACCTTTTTCAAGCCTAAGTTCATCTTCTACGCCACCTATTTGTCTGAGAAGATTGGATACTGGAGGTACATCACCATATACAGGCATCTTAAGCAGAACCCAGAGTACCAATGCTACCCTATTTTCAAGTACTTCGAGAACTGGTGTCAGGATGAGAACCGTCACGGTGATTTCTTCTCTGCCTTGATGAAGGCACAGCCACAGTTCCTCAATGACTGGAAGGCCAAGTTGTGGTCCCGTTTCTTCTGTCTCTCGGTAATAAAAGTTTCTTACAACGCACTCCTGTTATGTGTGCATCTGTGAAGTTCAGTCAGAAACTAGATTGATACTGCTGCACATTGTAGAAACTAAAGTAGACTGTACACAAAACTTCTAATTTGAGTTCTGCAAATGATTTTTTAACAAGATTCTTTGATTAATGATCTAAATACTCTGATTGATAATAGGTTTAGTTTTCAGAATCAGTTGCAAAAGCTCGCTTAGGCATGATGTCTTTCTTATGTGTTACTTTTGCACAGAATTCTAACACCGTGAAATTAACTTTTTGCAGGTTTACGTGACAATGTACCTTAATGACTGTCAAAGAACAGATTTCTATGAGGGCATTGGGCTTAACACCAAAGAGTTCGACATGCATGTCATCATTGAGGTAAGCTTCGTCTCAACGTACAGGGGGTGCTCACAGATGCTCCTTTAAAACACATCTACCTTGCTTTTACTCAAGAAAGTGTTAGTTCAAAGTCATCAGATTTTGTTGTTTAAACATAAATCCAACTTTAGTTCCTAATAGAGAGTAACTTTAGTTTTGGACAAACAGTATTCTCCTTCCTAGAAAAGTTCCGGTATTGATATATTAAACAGCTAAACATATCCAAACGCATGAAACTGCTTCCTAAAAGCATTTGCAAAGAAACTCACAAACTATGAAGATTACTCCTTTCTATGCTATCTTACAAATATGTGGTATTTGTGCAGACAAACCGCACGACTGCCAGAATCTTCCCAGCTGTACTGGACGTTGAAAACCCCGAGTTCAAGAGGAAATTGGACCGGATGGTGGAGATCAACGAGAAGATTCTTGCCATTGGAAAGACTGATGACATTCCACTTGTAAAGAACTTGAAGAGGATTCCCCACATTGCAGCTCTAGCTTCAGAGGTATTGGCTGCATATCTGATGAAGCCCATTGAGTCTGGTTCAGTGGACTTAGCTGAGTTTGAAACACAACTTGTTTACTAAATCTTCAATAGAATTGGTTCTTCAATCAAAACTAGCTGAGATTGATCTGTGTATTTATAGAGTTTAGTGAGCAGAGAAAACATCTGAGTCTGTCTCGTGACGATTGTGTCAGCTACTCTTGAAATATCTCATCTTTGTGTATTACACTATATTACTATTGAGTTTAAAGGTACTTGTTCAAGTCCATACATCCATTTTACTCATCTCTGTGTATTATAAGGAAACAACGTTCCCAGCTGCTCGCATCTATCAATTTGACGAATCATCCCTCAAACGCGCATATATATACTTGAGCCACCATCTGAACGGGACACATTTTGAGAATGAAGGATGTTCGCCTGACGGACTATTGTGTGAAAGTCTAATCACTTTTGGTGAGAAATTCCACAGGTGTATTTTCACTTAGTTGAGTCACCAATTACTCAAAAGTTCACAATGTTGTAACTGTTCTAGGAATTTATGGAGAAGAATACTTGCACAGCAGCAGATAACGCGACTTGAGGTTATCTGGTTATGCATGCGTATTGAAGGTGCGTTGGAAAGGGGTGAAGACCATAGGCAAAGAAGAAGCTATATTCTTTGTATTAGCCGGTGCCTTGGCAGTTTTGGTTATGGAAGGGGTGGAACCTGATTGCATACACTTTGGATAAAGAACACACTGAACGAATTATGCTATGAAGTCTAAACATCGTCTAGATTACATAATTTCATGGTATAAAATAAGGTAGTATTCTTCATCAAGGCCCCCATAACTGAAAGGGAATCCAGCTGAACGAAATTTACAACTTGCAAGTGTATCAGCAAATCAATGCATCAATTTCAACAGCTAAACTATATACAGGTCAATGAACTAAAGCTGGTTCAGATTTCTACTATACAACAAACAACCAAAAATCAATTTTAATCTTCCTTTTCGGGCTTCAAGTCCGAAGCTTCTTTCTTAGGAGTGGGCGCCGTATCCTTCTTGTTTAGCCGAACTAACAAGCCAAACAACCAACCTGCTGCCAGAGTAGCCTCCACAGGCGCAAGCCAGTAAACGATCAAATGCTCCTTGGTGATGTGCTCCCCATTAGCAAAAGCCCAGCCCATAACCTAAATACCACAATCAAATTTTACTTCCCAACTTTTATTAACACAGATCAAGAACGGAAAGTATCTGGCATAAAAGTAAATTAAATTCTTACCGAGGCTGGATTCATGCATCCTCCAGTTAGATCAGAGCCCAGTATGTGAAGACTAAGTTTGGAGAGACTGACAATCCAGGTGTTCATGAAGAAACTACCAGTACTCCTCTGGTACAGACCACGGGAGATTATGGAGATTGCAAATGTCAGCAAACCTTCAGTCAGTGCACCCTTTGCGATGTCAACATTTAAGCGTGGTCCACGTCCTATTCCAGGAAAAGTGTCCAGGATAAGTCGAACCGCATAAACTGCCCCAACAACCTTCAGCATATAAAATGACATGATTAAGCTCAAGTATGTACTCTGAATACTACAACATAGGACAAGGCCCGCTCTTAAAATTGAATACCTGATTCTTCTGAACTTGAGATATAAAATCATTTGATATCAACATTATAGGTATCGGCTCTAAACTATGCTACTATGCTTTCCAAGTGAAAGTTCCTACGAGGTTTTTTTAAATTTTTAAAAATTCTGTGAGGTTAGCGCCAGTTGTCTATTAAGCATTAAGGTTTTCATAACTTAAATACATTTTGATAGAGAAAGGAACTGGTAAGCAGTTTTCTCCTGATATGCGGATGTCTCAATCAGATACTATGTAGCAAGGTGAGTCATATAATCAAAACTACTTCTGCAGAACCCTCCATTCACATAAAATCTATGCCATATTAACAGCCAGTAGAAACTATACGAAGTGCGAAATTTCAAGTATGATTCCTCTCCAAACTTAAAATGCAACATTAGTTATCTTTCAAGACCACCAATGTGATCTGGCTTCACTCGTGCATGAAACGGAGAGAGACATGAGCAAGTATGAGTAAGCAGCATGTCTCTGCTGGACAACCTTTTCTATGGACAGACCCAGCTCCCGTAAACAAAATAGCAAATAATCCATATGAGTGTGCATTAGTGATTAGACCATGAATACCAGCAACGTGAAAAAATAAAATCAAACACAAATTGGCAGTCAAAAAGGAAAGAGACAACTCATGTCAATGATAACTGCTCATGGATATAATCAATATGCTATACGAAATTCAAAGGCAAGATTACTTAATGTCTTGCTAAATTACTGAAACAATTGCTTGATTATATTCACTACACCTATCACCAAATCGTTCACATCCTACATCTTAGATTCATGAACTAAGACAATCTATCATACACCATCTCGTAGAATTGCACCTTTGATGACAACTAATTATTTTATACACGGACCACAACAAGCAGCAACTCTATCCAACATAATCGGTACTAATACCAGATGTCTAGTTTCATTTAATGTCTACAATTGGTTTAACCATTCTAATTCGAACTTTAACTAGTTGAAGAATGTATAAACATTTTATTCTGTTCACAAGTGGAATCAAAGTGTACTAATGCGATTCCCAGGATACAAAAAGATTTGAATTCCTAAGGTTGGGTGGAATGTAGCATGGATCCAGAGAGGAAAGATTCCCAGTTAAGCAACACATCACTTATCAAATGATTTCAGTTCCTTATTCATTGATAAGCACGAATTGAGAGAAGAATTTGAATGAATCTATGTACTATAACAACAGCTAGAACACCACAACACAGAAGTTGACTTTTTCTGTTTTTGCTCATCACACAAGATATCACTGTCTACAAGCCTAGATAACATAAATGATGCATCTTATCTACCTATATATATGCTCTTCACACCCTGTGAACATAACAAAGAAAATTACAGCCTTAACATTGCAATCAATGCACAAGCATAACCAAGAACAACAAACCACAGTCAAATAATTCACAAACTAAAAGATGCCATCTTTACAGCAGAAAAAAGAAACAAAAATGCATACCTGAGCAGGGATTCTGGCCCCAAGAGTGAAAAGAAAATTAGCAAAATCCCCGGAAATAGCTGGGGACAAAATGGAGAGAGGATTATACGATCCACCCTTGGTAAGTTTACCCAAAAATGCAAAGAAGAACATGTTGATAATCGAAAGTCCATATCTGACGACCTCGCCCTGAACATCGTGAGTGCCATACCCCAAGATTTTGTGGACAACGATCTTGATGAGCACGCTGGACCAGACCCACATGAAGGACATAATGAAATCCGCGACCAATAGCCGCCTACCGCCCGCCATGGTTGAGGAATTTGGAAATGTGAGAATTGTTTTGTTTTGGGATTTGAGTAAAATTGGATTCGATTAGATGATGGGCGTTTGGAGAAGAAGGTGAAGGTGAAAAAGAAGAAGAAAAGGAAAGCTTTTGGTATTTGCTGCTAGTGTTTGTTATTGGATTCCATGTTGGTCGGATTGTCTTTGATTCTTGTTGGTCAGCTTGTGTTGTCTGCAATTAGTACTAGTTTGGTTTTCTGCTGTTTTACCGGGTGCTTTCGCCCACGTTTCTTCGACATTAATGGGAAATATTCGGATTATTTCGAATAAGTACATTTTTTTGGAGTCCTTTACGGATTAGAACCAAAAAAGAATCGTTACTAATTGAGGCAAAAACTAACCATTCAGTACAAAAAATGATCTGATCTTTGAACGACAGTTGTCTTATTGCTACTTAGGCCCTTCAAGAAGGAATTGCTTACTCCCAGGGTCGTCACATGACAAAAAGAGCAACGTGTCAAGATCTTACAACCACATACACAAGCAATTGTTTTTTTACCAGGCGGTAAAAATCATTTCATTTTACTGAAATCCCCAAATCCATGTGAAACCTAATTTCAATTCGGAGAATCACCGACCGCTGCCGCAGCTGAACCATAGCAGTCACCCATGCGCCCGGTTCAACATATCGATCGATGCACATAGCATTTCATTTTACTGATTCCGTTGATCCACCTGAAACCTAATTGCAACTCGGAGAAGCCCCCACCGCCGCAGATGAACCCTAGCAGTCAGCCGTGCACCGTTTTCAACCTACAGATCGACGGGAGAAGCATTTCCGTAAAGTCCAATGGAATCACCACGATTGACGAGCTCGCACGATTATGGGTAAGTGTCCGTCCATAGATGGTTTGCAGTTCTTCATTACTTATGATGTTGGATCTGTTACTAAGTGTGAGCAAGAACAACGATGACTATGAAACCATGCTTATGTTATGCTTGCTGCCATGTTCACACCCCCCTTAGTAATAATCCCGTAGGTACGATTAAGGATCTCTTCGGAGCAGGAAGCTCTGGTTTCTCTAGTCCCCTGGTACAGACGCAACAACAGGGAAGTAGATTTATTACCTCGAACCTTAAGGAGAACAACAAGGATGGCGGTATTGGACCAGGAACCAAACTCCAGAAGGGTCCGACACAAATGAACAAGGCCTAAGTAAACTGGGGAATATGCCTAACATGTCAGAGCATCCTGACACAACTTAGAGCACAATGGATTCCTACTTTCAATCCAGGAAAAGGTGGAAGCATCCTCTGCCAGTAGAAACCAGTGGAGATATGTCATGATCGCAAGCCCAATTCAGTATGGAACACGATCGGGGATCCCCCAGTAAGGACAATAGGAGCGACAGTCACATACCAGATGAACAGAATCATGACCTCTACACCCCCAGGCATATGGTTAATAACTACGAAAGGGGAGATCAGT
>JAYMSL010001107.1:0-18716 GCA_036897195.1 Plantago coronopus
AATGATAATTGTTGTTGTGTGTAATGTGTGATGGTCTGTATGGGTGATAGAATGAAAAAAAATATCAAAAAAAAAATCGGGGTGTCACGCGGCCCGCCGGGTTGTCCCGCGAGTTTTTTTTTTTTTTTTTGGTTTTTTTTCCAGTTTTAAAGGTTTATATTATAAATTGTGGTCTTTTAATAAAAGACCAAAGTAGGTGGTCTTTCCGAATTGTTTGTCTACTTTTTATTAGTACGATCAGATGTTGTACTTGTCGCATAATGTTTTAAAATATTCTCAAATTATTATACATAATTATTTTTCAGTTAATATATCTAAATAAATAAATTTCGCTTTTTTAATTTGATCCCTTTGTCGCCTTCCACCACCCCTATTCAGCTGCTCATTACCATTTGACCCTCTACCACCCCTCACCTCATATCCTCCCGAACCTGCCCACCTCGAATGCATCTTGGATCGCATAAACTGTTTCTGAATCAAGATCTGGAATACTATTCTCAATTTCGATTTTGTTAGGTAGAATACTATATATTGCCAGTATATATATATGTCAGAATATCATCAATAATTTATCCTTATAACCGTTAATCTCATGAACGTCAAGGAAGAAATTCATATAAAACTACTTCCTCAGTTCCTCTTCCTCTTCCTCTTCCTCTGTCCTATATTAAACTTACCATTTTGCCATTTTCGGTATCCCAAATTAAACTTCTCATTTCCATTTTTATCCATACTACTTCCACTAACAACAATAAATATATTCAAAACTAATCACCCAACTACTTTTCAAACC
Organism: Plantago coronopus; assembly: GCA_036897195.1. Classification (NCBI taxonomy): domain Eukaryota; kingdom Viridiplantae; phylum Streptophyta; class Magnoliopsida; order Lamiales; family Plantaginaceae; genus Plantago; species Plantago coronopus. Next base: position 794 of record JAYMSL010001107.1, read on the forward strand.
CACTAACAAATAATATATCTATTTTTCACCTCAATTATCAATATTCTAATCAAAAGTATTCAATTCTTATTTTGTTGACTAGAATCAAAGTGGGAAGTTTAATTTGGAACGGATGGATGAAGTAACTAAAAGTAGGAGATTATGTAACTTGTTTAGGATTCCTAATTCGTTTAGTATTCGGCCGACTCAAGTGAAGAGAGTCCTAATCCCTTTTGAATTCTACTTATTATTATTACCATTTATAATCCCTCTTGGTCTTCTATGTATAATTCCATAACATCATATTCACTCTTTCTTCTTAACAGGAAAGGGTGATTCGAACCCTAGCACATCCCTAACTGTGCTGTGCGGGTACTCAGTGCTGCGCTTCATTGTCCATATTCACTTGCCTCGGCTCAAACTCCATTAATCATGCTGATAATAATCAGACCTTCAAGGAATAATCCCCGAGTCTTAAAGAGGCGCCGAGAGTGGTTAATCAATCAGCAGAAATCAAAACGAGTTTGTCCCGGCGTCACAACTACTGGGACTGGATTATCAATCAATGAGAATTCAAAACGAGTTCATGGCGACACAGATGCAGATCGAATTTCCGACTTGCATGAAGATCTGATTAGTAATATTCTGTCTCGCCTTCCCATCGAAGAAGCCGTTCGAACTTGTACTCTTTCCAAAGTTTGGAAATACAACTGGACCTCACTACGTTCTGTCTACCTTGCCGATCAGGGTGCCCGTGTCGACGATCCCAATTTCCAGAACAAGGTAGCAAGGATATTATCCCTCCCGCTTAATGTCACGAGTTTTCGTCTGACTTGTGAAAGAGAATACCCCCAAGGCTTGGTGTCATCATGGATATCTGCAATATTGGGGGCCAAAAACCTTGAGGTGTTTGTACTAGATTACCGTGGCAACATGGAACATAACCCCATCTGGCCGGCACACGACCTTCTCGAGGGTTGCACTTGTCTTAAAGAGCTACATCTCGGTTCATATTTGAATATCAGAGTTCCTGAGGGAGTCATCAATTTCCCTAAGAACCTCAGAAAGCTTTATCTGAATGATATTCACATCCACAATGCGGAGGATTCTAACACAGACACTCTAGTTCTGAATTTACCAGCCCTTGAAGAACTTTGCCTCAGCAGATGTTATTGGTGGCTGTTCAAGTATGTTGAGATCCATGCTCCCGCTCTTTCTAAAATTGAGTACCACGGTGGCGTTGAAGGGAGGAGCAACTGCACGATCAAGGTTATTGGAGCGAGGCTAGCCTTGTTTAAGGTTAATTCTGATCGTTTACTGGATGATTTTGTTCTCACGGGATCAACAGTTGATTGCGCTTGTCTGCAGTTTGGCCTCAGATATGATCAAGATGTTCCTCAATTCCGAAGGCTAGTTAAGGAAATATCTACTGTGAGACACTTGATGCTATCAAACGAGATTGTTGAGGCTATTGTGCGAGAAGGTCTTCGTCCCAGCTGGTTTGGTGCACTTGAACGACTCGAAATATCTGGTGTTATTGATATTGGATCAGCATTCAAGTTACTGGATGGAATGCCCAAACTGAAGTATTTAAAACTGGATGCGAGGTACAAGGAGGAAAATGATTATGATGCTGTATTGAGACGTGTACCGTCCTGCCTGACATCTTACTTGGAGGAGGTTATGTTTGAATACATTCGGCCTGCAAGTAGCAAGCATCGATTTCATCTGGAGAGTTTCTTACTCAAGAATGCAACAAAACTAAAGAAAGTTTCTCTCTTGATTGGCTCCAACTTCTGGTCAAGACATGAAATCCACGACGAGCTATCGACACTTATAGATGCTTCCGCCAGGCCAACCATCACTAAGAGATCAAGAACTCGGTTGCTCTGCGTCTTTAGGCGCGACTCCTCCCATGCCGAATGACAGATGGCGTTTACTTTATATGTACAATGCCGAATGACAGATGCCGTTTACTTTAGATGTACTATTGCTTACCATGATGCCTTCAGAGCTCATGCTACATAGTAGATTGTGATTCAGCTAGATATATCATAAATTTAGAAAATTAGTTGTAAAAATTGTAAGTATTGACATTAAGAAGCGTTTCGCAAAGTTTTGGCAAGGACACTTCCCTGTTTAAGCACAGTCGAAACGGTAGGACTGCATCCAAAGGGAACACACTTGCATCCAATATACTCTGGCAATGCTACAATATTCCCCAAGATCTGATAGAATAGCCTCACCGCAGCTCAAAGAGAAACCGCATAAAATTAACATACGACATGTTCTCCAATTAATGAAATACCACAAGCAGGCAAGTGATACACAATAATGTCATCACATCCAAAACATCAGAAGAATAAAAAAGAAAACCGTCATCTTGTCTAACAAGGAGCTATACCTTCCCTCCAGCAACTATTTCACACCTATGACTGACATGAGAAACCGGAGCTTATGACAGAACTCAGGCATGTCGGACGGGTCCCTAAATAGAGTTGGTGGTTCTATCCCAGTAAAAATGTACAATGCCTTCAGTTCTTCAAAGTACGAAGTGTGACGCGGAAGCTTGAATCCAACTATAAGTCTGATTGAGTCAATCTGTCTCCAGATTTCATCATCACCAGGCACATCCTGCAGAACAAAAAAATACATGTTAATCGCCGGGTGAAAAAATGAACGCAGTTTTTCACCCAAATAGGCGCATAAGTGGAACATCTCGTATTCAAGGACCAGTAGCACATCAGCCTAAGATCCTCAAACCGCATTAGGATAGAAAATCGAGTCAGACAGATTAGCTGATGCAGTTAATACCATTTTTAAGACAGTGAAATTTCCAGTTAGATTCCTAACTCAATAACATTAGGGTAAGCAACAGGATTCTAGACTGGGTTGCATTGAATCGTTCACGTCCATGTTTCCTGTTGGATTCCTAACTCAATAACATTAGGGTAAGCAACAGGATTGGGTTGCATTGAATCGCTCACCCCCATCATAGATAAAGCCCCAAAAAACTGCATTTGCTTCCACAAAGCAAGTCCAAGTAACATGAAACCTAGCAAACTTAACAAGTTTAACCAGAGACCCTGCCTCTCCTAGACATTTCAATATACACCAATACATAACAAACAAGTTGAATTTACAACACATGATACATGATATACTAGACAAAATTAAACAAAAATCCGACCAGGGCCGCCTTACATCAGTGTCAACCTGACTTCACCAGCTAAAGAACACACATTCCATAAAATAAATCAGCAAAATTAAGCAAATGGAGACTTTCTTCTATAAACACAAACATTTGTTTGCCGCATACGTCAAATAATATCATACAAACAAGGATCTCATGAAATTCATATTAACTCTATATAAACTTAGTGATAATCACCAATGAAATCATCTTCAGTGCAATGTCATGAACATACAAGACATTAGCAACACAAATTTTATACACAGACCAAATCCCTGTATAGGTAAGAGGTTCTTCCTTAATATTCTGGTGGAAATAGGCACACACATATATCAACATGGGGCAGCTGAAGAGAAAGCACGTCCGCATGCAAGTATGGAGCTATAAATAATACACAAAGTCTTGTTGCAACCTGTCTATATTAAAGGCCAACATTTGATTTTAAAAAAAGACACTTATGTTTTTGAGAAAAATACCTATGTTTACTAACAATATGTTCTGTATCGTGGACACCGTACTGACTGATGTTGTTAAGAAAAACTATAATGGTCTCAAGTAAACGCTAATGTTGTTAACAAAATGTACATTTTCTTGTGTTCGACCTGAGTAAATCTATTATGTTATCGACAATAACTCTCATATTTGTACAGTTTGTCTATGTATATACGATCTATCATGAGAATTCCTAGCCATAATACCCCTTCCAAACTGAAAAAGCAGAGGATTGATTATCAATCAGGTCAAAAGCAAACTTCACAGAAACTGTTTTGTCACACTACGAGATATCACTTATCTGCTCATGGATAAGAATCCAGCCTAGTATGTAAATAGAGTTCATAAAAACACATGTTTCATATCAGACAATTGGACTCGAGTTATGGAATGCAGACAAACATAAGACTTCAGTATCCACCACGTAAACAAAAACGACTCCAAGAGATGCCAAGGTATAATAGCTCCAGAACATACAATATAAATTTGGCCAAGGCAATTTGTACGTGCACTGATTGGTTGCCGAGTCAATTTGGAACCGGGTAATACACCAAGTGCCAACTAATTGCTGGCATACAGTATGTGATAAAGTGAATGCACATGCACAAAGAATCAGTAAATCCCAAATTTGGGGAGTAAGAGTACATGTCTAGACACAGGTAGAAGAACTATCATGTCTACATCCCATTCATTGAACATGATTTGTAATTCACAATCTCACAGACGGTCTCCTGCTGGATATGCATTCAGTTCATGAGGAATCAATGCCAAAATACACCACAAATGCAATAGAAGTGGGAACTGAGAAAACAAATAATTAACTCCTTACTCCCCTCAGCCAACAAAAAAAAAGAACCTCCATGAATTGAGATTTAACTTTAAAACTCGGCAAAAAGGAGGACTGACATATTATCCAACTCATTGCATTAAAAAAATAATCAGCCCAGTCAACTCTGGAAAGGCTTGAGCAAGTTTGAAGAACCACTGAATCATGCTTTCGAATATACACACAAACTTCATGGACACAGGACGTGAAATGCATGAGTCACCCAATGTTTTGGGAGAAGTTTGAGTAATTAAGGCACAAATAAGATGCAGAGCAATGTCCGAGACTCCAAACCTCAGAGGATGAGGAGGAAAGCCGACCAAATAACAGATCACCAGAAAACTAAGAAGAGAAAGAGCATAATATATTCTGTCTGGCTACCAAAACCTAGTGCCAGGACCCCAATCAGCGTAGGCAGATAGAGAGTAAATAAAAAAACCCACCTTATTATGATGGTGACTATTATCTGCCTCGTGGGAACTACTGCCTGTCAACTCTAATGATTGATCATGCTGCTTCAATACATGCACCGGGGCGGACACCTTTCCGATTTGAACCTCAGATTCTGCCAGTGAAGGAAAAACACAAATTAGTGTGCAACCATAACAAAAAAATAAAATAAAATAAAATAATTGGTGACATCTCTGACAAAATTGAAATGTCACATGTCAAAATATACTCATCAATGTATTTAATCCATGCAGACATCAAAATATACTCATTAATGTATATAATCTCATTGTAGACACTAGACATACCGTTGTTCACAGTCTCTCTTTCAACTGGACCTATATTCTTGTTATTCTCCTTGCTCTCTCCATATAAGATACTTCCCAGCTTAGAACTTTTCTTCATGTCTCCCTCTGACCAGCTTTTGCTGCCATCTTTTATGGAGGGGCCAGATTGATTTTTGTCAACAGGTATGACCTCAGTAATTTTCAGTTGTCCAACGACTTGTGGTGAGAGACCAGGCTCATCAATCACCGCATCTCCATCCCAGATCACCTTACTTTCACGAAGGGCTGAGCCACTCACTTTGCCAGCTGCATTTTCATGCTTCATCCGGTCCTCCTGTGCTTTACTAATGTCTCCTTGAACTCTCTTCTGTGTTTTTAGAGTTTTCTTCTTTTCTTTCACATTGGTATGGCGTTTCTTGCTCTCATCCGCGGCCTTTGATCCATGATCATTTTTTTCATCATCTCCAACTTTGGTATCAGGTTTATCCATCAAATCACTTTGGACCACTTCTTTCCGACTACTACTAGCTTCAGTTACTTTATTCTGCAGCTCAGATCCTGTCCCCGGCTTTGCACCAGTTTTATCTTCCGATTCTGCCTGAACTATTCCACTATTGCTTCTGCTGTCATTTACTTGATCATGCAGCTCAGGGCCCAAGACTGTCCCGGCTGGCATAGATGGACCTTTTGCGACAACTTCCTCCACTGTTCCATATGGGGTAATTTGACATTCAACCCCAATTTCTTGGGGTTTTCCCGCTGCAGTAATAGGACCTTCCACACTAAGTGCTCTTGGTGTTGCAGCTGGGACAATTGGAACTTCGACACCAAGTGTCTGCGGAGTTCCAGCGGGGGTAATTGGACCTTTGGCCCCAAGTGTTTCTTGTCTCCCAGCTGGGGTAACTGGACCTTGCTGTTTTGGGGTTCTCTTTTTCCCTTTTGCATTTGTTTGAAGCTTTTTGCTCCCATCTGCTGCCTTGGATCCATGAGCATGTTTTTCATCTCCTCCAACTTTGGTATCAGCTTTTTCTATCAAATCACTTTCGACCACTTCTTTCCGGCTACTACTAGTTCCAGTTACTTCACTCTGCAGCTCCGATCTTGTCCCCGACTTTGCACTAGTTTTATCTGCCGCATCTGCCTGAACTATTTCATTATTGCTTCTGCTGTCACCATGCAGCTCAGGGCCTAAGACTGTCCCAACTGGCATAGATGGACCTTTCACGACAACTTCCTCCACTGTTCCATATGGGGTAATTTGACATTCGACCCCAATTTCTTCAGGTTTTCCGGCTGGGGAAACTGGAACTTCGACCCCAAGTGTCTGTGGAGTTCCGGCTGGGGTGATTGGACCTTGCGTTTTTTGGGTTTTCTTTTTCCCTTTTGCATTTGTTTGACGCTTTTTGCTCCCATCTGCTGCCTTGGATCCATGAGCATCTTTTTCATTTCGTCCAACTTTGGTATCAGGTTTTTCTATCAAATCACTTTGGACCACTTCTTTCTGGCTACTACTTGTTTCATTTACTTTACTCCGCAGCTCAGATCCTGATCCCAGTTTTGCACCAGGTTCTGAGCCTGCCTGAGCTATTTCATGTTTGCTTCTGCTGTCATTTACTCCACCATGCAGCTCAGGGCTTAAGATCGTCCTAACTGGGATAGTTGGACCTTTTCCTACGACTTCCTCCACTGTTCCATATGGGATAACTGGATGTTCGACCCCCGTGTCTTCTTCTTTCCCCATTGCGGTAACTGGACCTTCAGCCCTAAATGTTTCTGGTGTTCCAGGCTCTTCGATCCCAAGTGTCTGCAGAGTTCCAGCTGGGATAATTGGACCTTTGGCCCCATCTGCTTCTGGTTTCCCAGCTGGGGTAACTGGACCTTCTTGTGTTTTTTGGGTTCTCTTTTTCCCTTTTGCATTTGTCTGACGCTTTTTGCTCTTATCTGCCCCTTTTGAGCCATGAACATTTTTTCCATCTTTTCCTCCAAAATTTGCATCAGGTTTATCTTCCAACTCACTCTGGCTCATTTGTTTCTGGCTACTAGTATAATTTCCTTCACTCTGCAGCTCAGATCCTCTTTCCACTTCAGTACCAGTATTGTCTTCCAACCCTGCCTGAGCTGTTTCAATCTTGGTTGTACTGTCATTTATTACACCATGTAGCTCAGGGGCAAAGACTGTCTCTACCGTTGGTTGTCCGAAATTTCCCACTGTTCTAGCTGGCACAGTTGGACATTTCACCAAGAGTTCTTCCACTGTTCCACCTGGGGTGATTGGAACTTCCACACTAATTGCTTCCGGTGTTCCAGCTGGGAAAATTGGAATTTCAACTCCAACTGCTTCTGGTGTTTGATCTGGGCTAATTAGCTCTGCAGCCATGATTTCCTCCACAACTCCAGCTATTCCAATTGGACCTTCGACCACGAATTCATCTGCAGCTTTGACAGTGGTAACTGCATCTGCGGCCTCAATTGCTTCTGGTGTTCCAGCTGGGGTAGCTACGATTTCCACCGCCACACCAATTGTGCTGATTGAACCTTCTTCCAAAAGCATATCTCTGCTTGGTGTTGCAGCTGGGGTAGCCACAATTTCCTCCAAAATTCCAACTGCGCTGATTGAATCTTCTTCCAGGAACATATCTATGTTTGGTGTCGGAGCTGGGGTAGCCACAATTTCCTCCAAAATTCCAACTGCGCTGATTGAACCTTCTTCCAGGAACAAATCTATGTCTGGTGTTGCAGCTGGGATAGCCACAATTTCCTCCAAAATTCCAACTTCAGAGATTGAAACTTCTTCCGGGAGCATATCATTGACATTCTCATTAGATATCATGTCCTCTTTCTTGCATGTATCTAGGACAGCTGATCCCTCATCAGTTACAAAGGGTGCATCACCTTCAGTAACGCCAAAAGAATCTCCCCTAATCAAATCATCCTTCCACAACTCCTCCACATCTTCACTCAATTCCTCAACAGCTCTCAACTCCTTAGAATAGTCCTCTGTTAACTGCATTACCTCGTTATTGTCATCATTTAACTTATCACTAGAGTCTACAACATTATCATCTAATTGAACCTGATACTCTCCATGGTATGGCATAACTGCTTCTCCACTTGTTACTATAATTTCGTCATCACTAACTCCAACTCCATTTGTATCGTCCCTCACCATATCATACTCCTGCGAAATTCCCTCATAAGAGTCCTTCCCTGGCACTACAAACTCACCATTATCATAAGCAAGCTCCTCCTGATAGTATCTCTTATTGAAATCAACATCATCACCCAATTGGTCTCTATATCCTATCATGTCTTCCTCTTCGTCATGATAGTCTATCATTTCCGGCAGAGGGAGCAATTTGCTCATGAGCTTCTCAGTACACGTATAACTGGCATACATAAACCCAAAAGGCACAGAAGAAGCAATACCGAGTGCAGAAACAACTAAAAGCGGCGGAACAACAATAGGAGCAGAAGAAACAACCACCCCTGTTACCGCCAGCTTTTTGCCTAAACTGAGCCCTTTGCTCAAAACCCAACTAAACCCACTTCTACTCTTCTCATCCTCTCCTTCATACTCCATATACTCATCAGGACAGTAATCAAAGTTATCCCAGTCCATACTCGAATCTTCCATCCTATGTGACATTTCAACAAACACATCCAAGGCAATTATTAAAATACAGAATTCAACAACAGAACAAGCATAAGAACAGATGTTGGATAGTTACCTGAAGTTGACGATGGACGATCAGTGGCAAAAATTAGTTGGCAGATAATGTGAATGCCAGCATGATCTTGTTTTGAGTGTGAAGAAATGAAAAACAAAGGACTGTGATAAGATTAACAGAAACGGGATGGGAATCAAAATGGTGACATTGGATGGGATAAGATATGGCGGTGTGTCGTTTTTTGGGGAAATGAGCCGGTCGACACGCGTTGGGAGGAGGAGCAGCCATGAACCATCAGATATTTGGCTTGACTGCAGCAGGAGAAGCCAAGCGTCCATTGCATGCACCTGTAGGTTTGTTTATTGTTCATAACTGCAATTTCTTTTACGTACCGTATGCTTTAGCCTTTATGCTTAGGTGTTGGGGTTAATTCTGGAAATTCAAGTCAAATTTAAAGGAGAAGTTTTTTTTTATGAAATGAAAAATTTAACCTATTCTACTCTAATACTAGACTAATTATTTTACCAACCTTACAACTACAATTACATATAAACTAACTTTATAACTTCAAATAAATCCGTACCACTTTAAGCCTTTTAGACTAACCACATAAATCAATCACTGAAAAAAGAAGGTGTGCCGGTGAACGTTGATAAGAGGGTGGTCTATGTTTGAATTTGTTGAGAAGTTAAGCTGCGATGTTTTGATATTGATCTGGTTCAATTGTGAGACATATGTAAAGGCCTTTTAGACTAACCACATAAATCAATCACTGAAAAAAAAAGGTGTGCTAGTGAACATTGATAAGGGGGTGGTCTATGTTTGAATTTGTTGAGAAGTTAAGCTGCGATGTTTTGAGATTGATCTGTATTCTGATTAGTTGTACTGTAAGGTTCAATTGTGAGACATATGTAAAGAATATTACTTATATTGAGGATTTTAGATGCTCTACTCTACCTATCAAGGTGATATCATTGTTTATTGAGGTTTAAAGTAGGTTTCGTCTTGTCGTGAGTCCATCTCACGATAAACGGCCGGTCGCGCTAAAGATTTTGGTTTTGAAGCTTGACAAAAGTGGTATTAGATTCAAACTATCCACAATTTTGAAATCATTAAAACGATATAATAATAAAAGTGGTATCAGAGTCAAACTATCCACAAATTTTGTAATTGCATGAAAAGTGCTATAATGAAACTATCTCAAAACTACATGTAACTATCTCGGTATCTATTTTGTATAACTATTTCAAAAATGCAGCATATTAGGGAATAGTAAGAAAAGAAACTGAAAAATCTTAAACGGGTATCACATTCTTGATTAAGGTTAGGATTTAGAAATAGGGTTTAGGGTGCGGCAGTTATACATTGCATGCGTATAGCTAGTTACAACAAAACTAGTTACATCACTAGTTGAGAGTGTGTAGTGTTGTTTTTGCTACAGTTTGTCCTGTAATCAGTAGCGTACTGTAAGGCAGTGCATCCGATCGACTTAGAGAGCTTGTGAATGTTATGTTCTTGTTGATAATATCAAGAAGATCATTTAGCCACATTTCCTGTAAGAATTAAAGAGTGCTCTAATTCCTCACCAATGTACTAGTTCATCTCTCATTTTATTCACTTACAGTTACAGAATCACAAAAACTCATTAGCCAATACTAAAATCATGTTTACGTCTCTACAACAAAATGAATTACAAGGACAGAGAGTGCTTGCAAAGATTGAGGCAGAAAGATGTTTTGTGGCCCCCAGCTAGCCAATGACTGGTTTCCTTTTGTTTTCTAATCCCGATTTTCGCAGTCAAACTAGTATATCAACGATTCGACATCCATGAAAAATATATTTCATCATTCAGCAAGAAATCAAATACTTCAGTAGGAGAGGAGAGCAGGGTAAATAGGCGAGGTTGTGCATATTACTATCTACTAGGTTTCTTGTTCCGGTTACCTGCTGAATTTCACCTTCGAGCTTCCAGTGCACTTCATCTCCTAGAGGGACCGGTTACCTGGTTACCTGCTTCCAATGCACTTGGTGTAAATGTAATCACTCTTGCTCTTCACCTGCAAAAAAAGTCAAGTTATGTTATAGATAGCACTTCAAATATTTCTGAAAACAAGCATTATATAAAGCATTTGTAAGCAGACCATTCCAATTAATTGAATTATCAAAGTGTTCGAGTCTAACTCCCCGAGAACCCGATGTGATATACACAAGCATTATCAAAGCATTTGTAAGCAGACCATGCAAACGGACATATGAAACACGCAAAATTTTGAAACTTTAAGAAACTACTGAGCATTATGAATCATGAATTCATGATCAGCAGAGATTCCAGATAAATATAATTTCTCCGAGAGAGCCAGGGTTAGGGAGTACGTTACTGAGATATGTAGAGTGTAGACTAGCATTCAGATGAAGTGCATAATCTGTAAGTAAGACGTTGATTTATAATAATCAATGCACTCACCTCAAACAAAAACTGTTCATAGTTTTGTTGTCCATAATCACACTTTCGTTCACTTCCTGTAACAGATAGCACTCTTGTCAGGCGAACGAGTTCTTTAAACCTGCAAGTGCTTGAAAAGGAACAGTTTAAATGGAGAAGCAAGGATAATAAGCAGATGATGGCAAGTAATTGAATTCAATTTGTTTGCAACAAGTCTAAATACAAATTTGATTCCACAAAGTACATACTCTTGTAACCTGAATACAATCCATATATGACACGTAACCGGATAAATTCAGAACTCAACAAGAATCAAACGTTATCCATTAAATGAAATCAAACACTAACAAAAAGACTTAGAAGTTGAAATCTTTGAAAACATCTTTGGTATGTGAAATCATTATCAAAGCATGAGCAGAAGAAAGTAGCTGAATGATTTTGTTGTATTATTCCTAAAGATAAATTACAGGAACAATTAGATCTATACAAAGCATGCCTTTACCCTATAACAGTTCCTTCTAATTTCTTCTCTTGATCTGGAATCTTCCTGCTGCGATTCTTGTTAGAGTTTGTGCCCTAATTCCTTTGATTTGGGCTTTTATAATTTTATCCACAAACGCTCCCGATTTATTATTTCTTTTCGCCCGCGCTCTAAATGGCGGTTATAACGCTCCAAGCGTTAGTTGCCCTGTTTCTTCTTCTTTGATCTTGTCCTCTGTTTCTGCAATTGCAATTAACACGTAATGTATTTTCTCCATTTCCGTCTTTCTTTCTTCCATATTTTGGCCACTCAGATGACTTAGCCTTTTGCAATTGGTGATCTCTAACCATTGCTAAGAAGATAAACTCCGAAACCGTTCGTGCAAAGCCTCAATTCATTCCAAAATAATGCAACTCTTATGGTTTTATAGAAGTGAGATGAGTTCCAATCCTCTTTTCCAGATATATATATATTTCTTCGAGAGAGCCGAGGTTGAGGAGGACGTGACTGAGATGTTGATTGAAGGAATCTCAACCCATCGATAATGAGAATGTACCAATTAAAACATATTTGCACTGTTGTTCACTGCTTTCACTATAACATGCTAACAGCCTCTCTTTTGCTCAATCCCTCTCCATAGATCTTATAGAAGGAACGTGCGGTTTTGCTGAATCAGCACTATGCAACACACACCAAATATAAGGCCCTTTATGCTTGTGTCTACCAACTACGCCTACTCCCATTTCCCGAGAAGTTCTGTTTCTCATTATAGATACTGTATTTTGATCTTTGACAAGTACGTTATGAAAGACTTCTTCTCGTCCGGGTACTGTCAGTCACATCCCAAGATGTGCCTGATATGATGCCAAAAGTGGGGAGTTCGAGTCCACAATCCGGAGCAAAGATTTTGGTGAAATCATCTTCTGGTGGCTGACAGTGTATGGTGTTGTTTTTGCTACAGTTTGCCTTGCAATCTATAGCGTACTGTAAGGCAGTGCATCTGAGCCTGCATTGTTGATCAACTTAGAGAGCTTGTAGGATGTTCGGTTCTCGTTCATAATGTGAAGAAGATCATTAGCCACATTTCTTACAAGATACATTAAATTGTTAATTAGAAGCTCGAGAAACAAAAAAAAAAAGTTCTTGTATCAAATTCTACACCCATACCGAACCTTGCCGAGAGCTCGCTCGTTAATTAGAACTTAGAAGTTTTGACGAGGGCTCGGCTTGGTTCATCTCTCATCTTATGCACTACAAACTTTCCTCCAAAACTTCAGAGTCAAAGAAACTACAAAGTGTTCCTTTGCCTATATGCCCTAAAGTTAGCCATTTTGCATAGTTGTATTTTAAAAGTTTTGAAAAGAAATCACACTCCACGAACAAAGAGTTAAAGAACTGTAAATAACCTTTATTGTTTGAAACATCATTTATTCCAGCAGAAATACTAACTTTTATTAGTAACTATATATTGTACAATTATTCATTAACATTAATATAATTTTTCCATTTAAAAAAGACATAAAACATTTATAAGTGTAAAAAATAAACTTGGTCTTATCAATTAAAAGTCAATTATAAATCAAAAGTATTTCATCTTTAACTTCAAACTCGATCTTTATCCAATCTACCTTCATTTATACTTGAATTTAAGCTAAGACAAAATAAGTAATAGATACTTATTTGCACTAGCAAGTAGCAACAAACCACTAAAGACATAAATCACAAAATACACACTGGTTTACTAAAATGCATATTGATGCGCATTGAAAAACATAAATAATAAAAAGATTCATTCATACTTAAAAAGAAAGAACTACAACATTCATAAAACAATTCATTCTTAATTTTAAGGATTCTTAATCATTGATTTACTTTAAATCACATCACATCTATATATATAATAAAACTGAAATGTTTATTGAAACCTCAAGGCATCCATATCATCACTTTTTGACATGGCATGGCTTAATTTTCACCAAGAACAAATTCTATTCTAAATTAAGAAAAAACTTATGACAAAGCAATATTTCAGTTGACTCATCAACCAAGCATCACAATTCAGTTTCAATATTGCTTTCAAAAGCACACGCAGACCATTTCAAATTTCTTCATCTATGTTTGGTAAACTCCCTAAATATTTTGTTACAATCTCCTATTTATTTGGCTGTATTAAATTAAATGCCACCTATATTTAGTAAATAACTTAATTAATCTTTTTTTTTAAAGAGATTGGGGAAATATCTCATTTAATATAATATATTAATTCATCAATAACTTATACTCCTTTCACGGTTTTAATAGAAAAAAAATCATCAATAACTTATACTCCTTCCATTTTTTAAAATGTTTCTTAAGTATATTTTTCTCGCAAACTTTGGCAGGGAATTGATTTAAAATTATACGAAAACCAAATAAAGTAAAATTATGTTACAAAAGTGTGCATAATTATTTTCATAATATAATTTTACTATTTTTTATCATATAATTTTAGAACAATTCGTGGTCAAAGTTCGTGAAAAATGTCTACTAGCTCGAAAGCTTTTAAAAAAACGGAGGTAGTAATTAATTATATAGTTTTATGTTATATCATTAGGTGTTCGTAATTTATTTTCTATACTAACATTAGGCGTTCTATTTTTTTAAAAAAATATAAGTATTTTTTAAAATTGAAAATAGCAAACCACCTTAATTCTAAATAATTTTAAACATTAATATATATCAAACAATGCGGCTAAGGCCTTAATTTGGGCCAAACAAACTCATTGTGATGACATTTGACACACAAATTTAAGTTAAATCACTAATGATATAACTAAGATCATTGGTGGCTTAACTTATAAGATCATTGGTTCTTGATTAAAACACCTGTTTATTTTATAATTATGAAATATATTTAGTTCAGAATATTTTAACTTTAAAATATGACTGATTTTTCGAAGGGATTAATTTCTAAATCACATTTCATTAATCTATTTCTCTTTCGATCTTTTCTTTTTTTTTTAAAAAAAGGAGGATCAATTCATTAACCCAAAACATTTGCAAAAATTAATGATATAAATACTGATGCACCTGATACAATGTTAATAACACATTACTTTTATTATCACGAATAGATTGGATAAATTGAATTTAATTACATACCTATGGCTCATTTGATTAATACTGGGTATTTGATTATGTGAATACTGCCCAGAATACTCTCAAATTGAACTTCGATGCAGCGTGTAATCGTAACACAGTCTCAGCTGCTGGAGTAGTAGCTCGTGATCATCGTGGAGACGTTATGGCTTGGCGTAGAAGTAAATTCAAGCATATAACTAACCCGGAAATAGCAGAAGTTTTAGCTCTCCGAGAAGCTGTGTTGTTAGCCCGAGATTTGCATTTCACTGATGTTATCTTCGAAGGCGACAACCTGAACGTACTTCAGCAACTCCAAACTGCTGGAGTCTCCATGTCTCATATTGGTGCACTGATTGAGGATATTAGAGAACTTAGTAGGTGTTTTAATACTGTTTCCTTTGAGTTTGTGAGGCGCTCAGCCAATTGCTTAGCACATGATCTAGCTAGCAATGTGCATGAGTTTTGCCAAGGTTTTTCTATTCTGCCCAATGATATTGAGTATGTACCTGAATGATTTATGATTCATGAATGAAAGTAATTTTATCCGAAAAAAAAAAAACATATCTTCACCAAGTACCCTTTTTCAACTCCAGTTTACATGAGGCCATTTTATCAACATAACCTACTTAGTAATGTTTAATTGATAGTCTGATACTGATAATTAATAATTGGTGTGTAGTGATAGAAGGTACATGTGAGAATACGAGCAAGTACCAAAACTATACTTGGCAGTAGAATATTTTTCTGATTTTGCATAATCGACCTCCAATAATTATTATATATGTGATGGTAGAAATTATCACATATATAGGATAGGAGAGTGAGTATTGTATTGTATTGTATTGTATTGATGAGAGGTGAGGGGTGAGGGAGACTAGTGCCGCTCTCGTACGTGCATTGCAGGCAGCTCTCCAGTAATACACAAAGTCAAGCTAGCCCTACACCTAGCGTGTTAGTCAATTCTTTCATTTAAAACTTTAAAACATAACCACACTAAATTTCTTTGAGATTCAAATCAACTACTATAAAACTATCAAAAAAACTGGACTTTCTAAACTAAAACAACAACTGCAAAAGATTTTCTTAAATTTTACTCTCTATATTGATTTTTCCGTCCCATACTTAGATTATTTTTTTAAGAGTTAGAAATTAAATGTTTTGATTGTGGGTTGAGAAACTCATTTTTTTTATTGCCAAGATCATTTGTCATTATTAAATGAAGTGGAAATAAATTTTATAGTACTAAAATTTGTCATAATGGTAACGCATTCGGTATGCCAAAAATAAAAAGCATGAATATTAATAACTACTCCTCCGAACACGTTACGCGTGTTATTCTGACAATATTCTACAAAATTTTATATTTTTATTTTGTATTTTTTGTTTTAAAACTAAATTTAATTTATGATCTAACAAATTAATTTCGTGTAGGAAATAATTGATATAATAGACAAATTGATTACAGACACAAGATCGTGTGAAATAATAGTTTGAAGGAAGGGGGGCCGGAAACGTATGAAAATTTAACTAAACAAAAGATCTAAGCAAATAGCAAGAGCTAGTAACAAATGTTAGCTACTTATTACTTATTATAAAGTGATTATTCATCTTTTGCATAAACCCAATTTTCTTAAATTTGATTTGTGAAACTTTATCATAAGTTTACATTTTTTTTAATAAACCGAACTATATATTAAAAAAGAGCCAAGAGTAAAGATTATCGAGATAGAAATATGGACTTTCCACATTGGTACACTTTTATAGATATAATTTTCAGATTTCTAAAGTTAGGAATCCTTTTGAGCACCCGTTGGTAAGCTTGAAATAATGAATCTTATTAAGACTTAGTAAACCGAATTAAGTTAACATAGCTAAAGGTTTCCACCAATTATTAGCAAAGAAAAGAGTTTGAAGAGATAGGGAAACGTATGAAAATTGACTAAACAATTGTTTGCCTTAAGAGACCTAACAACAAATGTTACTGACTGACCACTTATTATTAAGGCTGAGCAGAAATGGACTGAATCGGACCGGAATTCCGGTTTTCTGGATGGCCCGGACCGATACCGGTTCTGTTTCCGGTTCCAACTTTTCTAAAAATTCGTTTTCCGACCGGTCCGGGCCAAAACCAACCGGTTTTCGGTTTGGCCCGGAATAGACCGGTAATTCTCTTTAAAAAAATTATATAACCTTTCTTCTCCAAAAACCTAAACCTGATTAAATTTCACAGTACAGCACCCACACCACACCAGCCGTTACCTTCCTCTTCCTGCCCTCAACCACTGCCCTCCACCTCCACCAGCCGTGACCTGCACACCCAGTGCCCTCCACCCACACCAGCCGTTACATTCCTCGCCCTGCACTACCCTCCACCTCCATCAGCCTCTCACCCTCCAACTCCACCAGCCTGTCAGCCGCGACCTCCATCAACCACGCCATCCGCCTCTCGCGCACCACCACTCCATCTCGTCCTCCACCTCTGCTCTGCCACCACCTCGAGCCTCCATCCTCCATCTTGGTTGTTTTGTTGTTCTATCTTTTGAATATTAGGATGGATAGGTTCACTGGTTTGTTCTATCATATCATTTTCTTGAATTGGGAATTGAAATATTGAAATGCTTAAAATAATTCACGTCAGTTTTCAACTTTCTTCCCTAAGTTATTATTATTATTTTTTAATCCGGGCTAAGATCGGTCTAGCCCGGACCGATTTTAGAACAGGTCTGGTTTCCGGTCTTCATAAACGAAGGCATTTAGTATCCAATCCATTCAGGTTCCAGTCCGGTTCTGGACCGATGATCACCCTACTTATTATAAATGACTCCATCCCACCAAAAGTTCAAGAGTGTAACATTTTATCATTTTGGACGTAGCGTTGTAAGTTCAACTATTATTATTATTATTATTATTATTATTATTATTATTATTATTATTATTATTATTATTATTATTATTATTATTATTATTATTATTATTATTATTAT
>JAYMSL010001108.1:0-18696 GCA_036897195.1 Plantago coronopus
AAAAACTGGCACCATTTCCTAGAGCTTCAAACAGTTTAGAATTTGAGTATGTGGAGTTTTGAAACTGATTTATTCCTATTAACTTATGATGAATGTTATGAACTTTTTCAAATTATTATGATAATTTGGATTCAATGTCAAGTGTGGATTTGACAACCAATAACATCATTCGCAACTCGCAAGCTTGCACAGTTGCGCTGTAGGACTGTTTAGGATTCAATGCAAGTGCGGATTTGACAAGCAACAACATCATTCGCAAGCTTGCGCAGTTGCGCTGTACACTGTAGTTTAATTCCAGTTCTGATATTGTCGTCATAAATTAAGTAAAATCTTGTGAGCAATATAAGTGAACAATGTTGGAAACTTTTTTTTTCAAAATATCATGGCAGAGGACTTGTGAATTTTTTCTGGGAGTTGCATTTCATGCCATATAGTCAAAGATGAACTGTTTCTGTGAGTAGATTCTGTTGCACAACAGCTTGATATTAAGTTTGACCTAACATTGCCTTCTTTGAACTCTCTCATCTAAGATTTTGACTCTGAAAATCTGGCAGTTTTATACTACTCTGTTCATACTGGGAATTCCAATTATATATAGCCCAAAATAGGCTATATACCATATGATTTTGCACCTTGTAAATCATGAAAAACACAATGAAAGTAACAAGAAGTTTGATCTTTACCTTTCTTGCATTCCTATTGTTGCTGCAAGGAACAATGACAAGTTCAATAAGAATAGGTTATAATCTCATCGGAAACAACCGGCAAGATCGACACTTTGCTCCTTTCTGCAAATCCCTCATAATTTCTCTCCAAGTACTCAGGTGAGTCAACGGGCACCTCATGGAGAGGAGAACCCGGATAAGAACTAGAATCTAGACCTGATGGCTAGTTGGAGCAAGAACTCCAGGTCCTAGTGTGATTAACATTGTTATACTTCACGCGTTTAACATAATCTTTGTATTTTAGGTTTAAATCGAAATATTTCTTGCAAAAACCATAACATGAAGTTAATATTCGAACATGTTAAGATAGTACATTTATTTTCGACAGTGGACTAGTCGATTATATTTAGCGAGGGGAATACACACATGTGGTCATGAAACCACCAAAAAAGTATTCACACCAACTAGGTGGAGCAGGTACTTGTGCACATCCCAGCTCTGTTGCAATTGAGTTCATGTAGTCATATTGAATCATGCCCTGTAATAAACCCGGTTGATGTCCTGTTACAGATGTATCATGCTCATCAAAACATAGGCCATAATTTATCCCGCATGTTATTCCTTCACATTCCACCTTATCGCGGAAAGTATTAGGACCTTTTACCAATTCTAAGCCAATTCGTTTCGCCTGCTTAGCAAGGCTATCGTTCCACTGAAAAGGGGGAAGGTCCGCAGATACCCTCTCTTTGTTGTGTGCTTCCAAGAATAGTTTATCAACTCCTGTTTGATTTTCTACGGTCCAGGTGCAATTGGGGTTGTAATAATCCTCCATATTGGAACTTGTGTTGAAGCAGTAAGCATCTACATTAACGATAATATCTGGGTGATCGATAATTTCTGGGGGATCTTGCGAATAAATGGTTTGGCTAGATGCCAGGACGACCAAACTGATCAATAGCATGTAGTTTTCCATCGCTAGCTAGTTCTTCTGCTGATCTGCTCATTTGTAACTAGTACTACTAGCTTATATATAGTTCTTTAAAACCAGATGATATTAATTACCATTCTATTAGACTAAGATTAGTATATTGATATGTCTTTCATTTATCGGCTAAGGCTCTCTAAATATGTAACCAAAATGGAGTTATAATAAGATGCATTAATTGTTGTGAATTAATAGATTACCAAGTTGCGGTTTAGAACTGGGAAGTCATAACTTGTGAGAAGAATCGTATTTCTCAATAATACGATTATTCACTAAATGAGGAACGGGTGTAGTACGCGCTAAAAGATTTGTACTGCACAATCTCTGTAGGGATCGAAGTTGTACAGCGTGCTTTTGAAATAGTACCAGTTAGTTTTTTTCATCTCATTGCTCTATATATACAGAGCTTTTTATTGCTTGTAAACTTACTTCGATTTTATGCTTTTGCATACACTCTCAATTAAAAAAGTTCAGTTCGGTTTCTTTTACATAACTGATAGTTGTAGGGGGATATTAGAAGCATAATGAATGTGGTGATTCAGTTCTGCGTTTCTTGTTAGTTCGTCGAGGTTTTGGGGCTAATCGAGCGGTTTTGCAGGTGGAGAAGGAGAATAGATTGCTGTTTCTGAAAATTGGTGTTGCTGTTTGGATGGAAGCTTTGATCGGCATGGCTGTTTGTGTATGTATAGGCGGAGAAGAAGAACACAACAGCTGACTGAGCTGAGAGAGTTGTTCGTTTTACTTTACTAGTTGTACCTTCTTTACACAGTTGAATTCACTTTTACCTGCTACTTAATTGTTCGTAATTTGGGGATGCTGAATACATGTGGATTTTACATATCTTTATTTCACCGGTGTCCGATACGTACAACTAATACAGTCGATCTTTGCATATGAGGAGCGGCTCTCCCTCCAAAAGCAGGAAATACAAGTCAGAAAAAAGGGATGTTTGATGAGATAACAATGTACTGCAAATACGATAAATATCCTTTATTAGGCTCAATTTCATTGTCATTCAAAAATTCTGCAAAAGTATTCAGTCTGCATTTGCAAGGATTTTGGTGCCCCAGGTTTTAAAGAAAACAAGGGGATTCATACAGCTTTTCTTACAAGAGAAATCGTCATCCATCATAGTTCTAAAGAACAATTATCCATTGCTCAGCTTCTGAGCCCCCTTTCAGTGTAAAGTTATAATAGGAGCACGGTTCATTGGTGCAATTTTTGACAGTGACTTGATAGTCTCCCAGGTAACCAGAGAACCGGAAATGGCCGTCTTTGTCTGTGACTCCCTGCAGTTGACTGGTGCTCCACTCTTGAAGTAGCTGGTCGACCACATCACCTGTCGGGTAGTTCTGGAAACTACCATCTGTCAAACACATTTTGTAGCATGTTCTAGGACCCAAAGGGGTGAATGCGGTCCAAAGAATGATTCCATCAACACTTTGATGAGAGAAGGCCTCTCTCAGAACCATCTCTAGGTACCGGGCTTGGATTGGTTGTGCATCCGTCTGGTTTTTAAGTCCAAAGTAAGCTATATCCAACTCTGTAAGCCAAAGTGGAAGGCCTAGAACAGCAAATTTATCCAGTACCCCCCCCCCCTCATGAGGGGACGATTTGGGATTCCAAAATGGCTTTGTAGCCCGATGCCTAACATGGTTGCTCCATTTTGTTGGAGCTCTCGCACTCTGGCAATGTATCTGTCGACAGTTGATTTGTCATCGCCACAGTTTTCGATGACATTGAATTCATTCTCGAACAGTGTAGCGAGAGGATCTGCCTGGTGGACAGTCTTAAATGCCTGGAGAGTGACATTGTCTCCCAAGCTTTGCTTGTAGAAGTTCCAGTGAAGTTCTTCATTATAAACGTCCCAGTGGATAAAGTCCCCACTGTACTTGCCCATCAGGCTGGTTATGCGCTCATCCACAGCAGATTGAAGGCTCGAGCCGGTGAGATTCCGAACCCATGATGGATTCGAAAGCTGCGACTCCCAAATAATGTTATGCCCTCTTGTGTTAATTTTGTTGGCTCGGAGGAACTCCAGCATTTTGTCGGTGATCGTGTAATCAACTTTTCCTTGAACAGGTTCCGTATAAGCCCACTTCAACTCGTTCCCGTAAACTGCTACATTGAGTCTGTCTAGAAGTAGAAACCATTTATGCAGAGACAGAAACAAGTTAAATCAGTAGCTGCAAGCCTGCTTTATATACACTCATCAGATTAAATAAATACAGGAAATTTGATTGTTAAAAGTTAAGACTAACTAGCATGTACAGACCTGGTAACTAGAATTCCCGATGATCGTATAATCAATTGCTACTCCGAACGGGAACTCCTTTGAAACTTGATTCACCTCAATAGGTACGCTTGGCACTGGAAATCCGTCACTGGTGGTTATCTGAACCATCACATCTCGCTTCCTTTTCCGATCGATGCTAGCTTGTTGATGTGCCATCCATTCTTTATCGGTGAAGTTCTGAATCGAGGCACTCCCAACCTCAAATGTTACATTTCCAGGCTCAGAATATGATTTCTGCGTGAAAAAACGAAATGGAGTACTTAGCTTATTCAATTTAGCAATGCTGATCAGGTTAAACATACAACATGTGCCTGGTGTTTTCTACTTTTCTTTACCTGGATGAACAACTGCCCATAATCGGAGTCCGCAGACACCTCAAATCCGCCTTTGAGGAAGGACCAGCAGCCCTTCTTGGCGATTACTGTGGCAACACATACTTCCTTGAAGGATGTGGCATCCAAACTTGCTCTAATGAGCACAGAATTGGATGGAGCAGCATACAGCCTCACCCAAGCTATTGTTACAGCATAATAAGGGATTAGAGTGTGTTGAAAACATGTGAAGTTGTGAACTGAAAAACAAAACTTGATGTGTTTAAATACCAGAAACTGAGTACATAGTGCCAATTCTAAGATCTTGAACTGAGTACTTAAAAACTGAACTTGGCTCCTCCCAAGTTTGCTGCACCAGTCCTCCACCGTAAAGTGGAGGCTCCGGTTCTTGTTGACACTGCAGAAAGAATGAAATGGTTACTTTTAGATAACCATTAACACAGACGAAGAATGGATAAAGATATGTATATGTGTTTCGATTATACCTCGATGAAAGCCGAGGAGTCGTATAGTATCCCATCTTCACCATTGGAACTTAAGGAAGTAATGTGGCAAAGGCTCAGGGTAAGGAGAATCAGAATGAGTTTCATTTTGGAAGTGGGAATGTGTTTAGGGAATTTAGAGAAAAGGATGAACTGATCAAATGACTTGCAGTAGCTTAAATAGAACCTGAACTTCCTTTCATGAACAGGGCCATTTGATAATTTTTCATTTTTGAGGGGCCTTAAATTTCATACATGATAATTAATGGGCCGGGATGGTAATAATGCATGATTATGAAGTATAACAAATTCAATTAAATTAACTATCCTAGATTAAACCAGCAATCTGATCACTTAATTCAATTGCATTATTCTTGTTCTTCCTTTCTTCACAGTGCCTTAGGTAAACATAGTGATCCAGCAGTTAAGGCATTGTGAAGAAAGGACGAACAAGAATAATGCAATTGAATTAAGTGATTAGATTGCTGGATTAATCTAGGATGGTTAATTTAATTGAATTTGTTATACTTCATAATCATGCATTATTACCATCCATTATCATGTAAGAAATTTAATGCATGTCATCTTATTAATCATAGAATGTTAGCTAAAGATAATGACATTAAAAATGTTTAAGCATCGTTCTTATTCTTTGCTAAAGCATGGTAAATTGAATTGAGTTTGTTATTTGTTTGTTTGGTTGTCCGTGACTATTGAGTCTGTTTATGAGATTTGATTAGCTTCTGTTTAGTTTAAGGGGTTTATTTGTTGTGAGCATTCCTCAATTTCGGAATTATGAGTTGAAATGAAATTAGAAGTTGTTTGTGTGATATTTGACGCGTTTCCTAACCTCATCATCTTTGGTTACTAACTAGTACAATAGGTTTCAGTTTCAATTGCCAAAATTCGAAAGGATTGAGTGTTGGGAAACTATTGACTGGACGGAGGAAGTACTTGCTAATGAGTTGGTTTCGAGTTCATTTTGATGAGTTGCTTCGCCCGTGTACTTTTAGATGACTTGGCTAGTGAATGTGGTTGGGGGCACCTATAGGCTAGTGTTTCAAACCTCACGGCTAAGCGTTGCCGGTTGTTCTTGAGACTAGTCTTCGTAAATTTCCAATCCTCCTCTAAGCCGAGTATAATTTTTTGGCAGACGTCTCTCTCTCAGTTTCGAAGGTGCAAGTCTTTTGCACTGCATCACTTTGTATAGTTACTTTTTTGCTAATAAAAATGTTTACCGTTTCCAAAAACCTACTTGTTAATGAGTTATGAATCATGGTATGAGCTAGATGTTGTCTCATGGAACATGTCTAAGATTTAAAATATTAACTCCTCACCTATTAATGAACAAATTTAATTAACATGTATATTGTCCTTGCATTTTTAGTATTAGTTTTACTATATTCCAATATTTGATTTATTAGAAATTCCCATTGCAATTTAAGTATAGTTGTCCATAAATATTTCACAAGACAAGGTGTCCTTAAAATCATAACATCGATCTTCATACACAAACTAAACTCTGAAATGTTATTTGCCCATAAATTGATCGATGAGAAAATTCAGTTACCATGTATAATCTCCTTACATTTTTAGTATTAATTTTATTATATTCCAATATTTGCTTTATTAGAAACTCCCATTATTGGTGTTCTTGGGCTTAATCTATTCCCATTCCATGTTGTCACTTAATGTCTAGAAGTGCTTTCAACTTGGTTGGGCTCCTAGATTTGGTTCTTGAAAAGTGGCTTTTGTACCTTTTGATATTATTGTAATATGGTGTGTATTCTTTCATACGCGTTTGTAAATCTTTCACTTTATTTATAAATAAAATCTTTTACTTTTTCAAAAATAATAAAAATAATTTGAAAGAAAGAAACTCTCTTTATTGCAATTTAAGTATAGTTGTCCAAAAATTTCACAAGTCAAAAAATAAAAGTAGATGTTGTCAATATTATATATCACAAGTCAAAATGTTGTCAATATATATATTCATCCAAAATCACCTCGATGTATATATAAAACTCACAGATCTTCACACCTCCTCGACTGTAGCCACAAACACAGACTCGGCCAAACGGATACTTAGCCATGTCTGTAAGTTTTCTTCCTTCCTTCAAAAACTATTATTATCTTAATGGTGGTAAAATAATTTTCCAGTAATTCAGTTATTTTTCTTATTCACTTATTTTTATCTTAGATTAAATTGTCTTGAAATAACCTATATATTTATCAATTATCTCATGTCATTCTTCTATGGGTTGAGAGATTCACATGAAAACACAATATTATCTCAGTATAAAATTATGTAGATCTATTGCTTATGTATCTATAATGATTGCTATATATGTACAATGCTAGAACAAGTATGACACAATAGAGACAACTAAAGTATTATATATGTCTGTGATTTTGAATATATGGTCAATTTACAAAAGCAAATGAGTGTGGTTACTTGTTCTATATAAGTATTTATATATTAATTATTACTTATTAGAGATCTATGTATTAGAAAAGATCTAAGTGTGAGGTATGTTAGGCATCATACATGAAAGAATGCGATAATGTGATTGATGTTATAACGACCTATTTTTAAAATATTCTTTACGCATTAATTACATATTAGCAAGGCATTCATATTATTATTCATAATAGTAATTTAATTTATGTGTGCATGCTTATTGAAGATTCAGGGTATTACCATGAGTGCGAACAATGCTGAAGTTTTCGCAGAAAGACATTCGCATTCCACCCCTGCCAATGACAGGGACTACATTAGCCACCTACCCGATTGTGTGTTAAGTTCGATTTTGTCGCGTTTGCCTATTAAGGATGCTGTACGAACAAGTGTTTTGAACAAGGAGTGGGAACACAAATGGTACTCTATTTACAATTTTGACTTTAATGATCCGGAGATAGATTTTCCTGAGGTTATGGAAAGGAATCTTCCCCGATTGAAGAATGTAGTAAGATTCAGGGCCTATACTGATGGGAATCACGACTCAAGTAGTATTGCGTCGTGCATAGATGCTCTACTCATTGGCAGAGTTCAATATTTGGTATATAGAGACTTTGCGATGGAAATGAAAGAGATCATCTTACCCCCTAGCCTTGCTGGCTGCACTTCATTGAGAGTATTGGATCTCTATGGGGAATTCATTTACAGAGTTCCTCTGCAAAACCGCTTTCCTAACCTCAAAGAGTTAAACATTTGGAATGTTACGCTTTTCAATGAGGATTCCAGTAGTGATAAAGTGTCTTTCACCTTTCCAGTGATCGAAACTTTTCATCTGTACGGATGTGATTTTGAAAACATCAATTGTGTCGAGATATGTGCTCCTAATTTGAGAAAATTCCAATGCTGGACAAGAGCAAATAAGCTGCAACGTGTTGGTAAATTGACAATCAGGATACATGAGGCCACCAAGCTTGAAAAGTTTCGTGTTGGAGGTGGTTATCTTGATACTTTTGATATACCACTATCGACAGTGGTGAAGGCAGGTCTTGATACTTCTTCCTCTGATATTCTTGATGACTTGCCATTCGAAGAGTGTGCATTAGAGCCTTCAGAGGTGCGAAAACTACTGAGCAAATTATCTGGTATCATGGAATTACGTCTGCACGGTTTTGCAACTAAGGTTAGTCTCTCTATCGCATAATCATTCCTGAACTTATTACTTATATATGATAGATAGATTTTTTTTTTCTGCGCAACAACTAGTCCTAACGTTTGTTTTTATCTGCAAAGGCTATTGGAATAACGAAGTTTGGACTTCCTCTTCCTGTGTATCGCATGTTGACAAAGCTTGAAATTGGATCGTGTGTACATGTCGAAGGACTATTATTGCTGCTTCATGCTTCACGATACCTCAAATCTCTGGCACTAGATGTTGACGCTGTAAGCCACATGACTCTCTGACTTCTTATCTGCATATTTCAATTCGCATGTTTTAACTCAAAATTTACGAAGACATTTTTTTATTTGTACCAGAAATATGATGTTAATGTTCACAGCTACAATTATGTGGATGTGCCGTTCTGTATGGCATCTCATCTTGAGAGAGTGACATTTATGTTCTTCCGATCTACTGAACCCGAGTATGAATTAGTAAAATTTATGTTGAAGAATGGAGCAGTGCTGAAGAATTTCAATATTAGTTGGTTTCAAGGAAGGAACATTAATGAAGCTATAATACAGGAAAAACTGGCACCATTTCCTAGAGCTTCAAACAGTTTAGAATTTGAGTATGTGGAGTTTTGAAACTGATTTATTCCTATTAACTTATGATGAATGTTATAAACTTTTTCAATTATTATGATACTTTGGATCCAATGTCAAGTGTGGATTTGACAACCAATAACATCATTTGCAACTCGCAAAGCTTGCGCAGTTGCGCTGTAGGACTGTTTAGGATTCAATGCAAGTGCGCATTTGACAAGCAACAGCATCATTCGCAAGCTTGCGCAGTTGCGCTGCACACTGTAGTTTAATTCCAGTTCTGATATTCTCCTCATAAATTAAGTAAAATCTTGTGAGCAATATAAGTGATGTTGGAAACTTTTTTCCAAAATATCATGGCAGAGGACTTGTGAATTTTTTCTGGGAGTTGCATTTCATGCCATATAGTCAAAGATGAACTGTGAGTAGATTCTGTTGCACAACAGCTTGATATTAAGTTTGACCTAACCACCACCATAGTTGCCTTCTTTGAACTCTCTCATCTAAGATTTTGACTCTGAAAATCTGGCAGTTTTATACTACTCTGTTCATACTGGGAATTCCAATTATATATAGTCGAAAATAGGCTATAATATACTATATGGTTATGCACTTTAGAGAGTCTGGTGGTGTAAACTGTAAATCATGGAAAACTCGATGAATGTAACAAGAAGTTTGATCTTTACCTTTCTTGCAATCCTCTTGCTGCTGCAAGGAACAATGACTAGTTCAATAAGAACAGCTGATATCATCGGAAACAACCGGCAAGATCGACAGCTCAGAGGTCTACCGCCTAGACCGCCCTCACCTTCTGCGGGATCAAACAGTCGCCAAGAATCCCCGGAGCCTCCAACGCCTTTCACTCCACCACCTCCACCAACAAGACGTTCGCCTCCAATCTCTATTGGTTGTCCTGACTGCGACTGATCTTCTGTGTTTGTCCAGCTGATGTATACTTGAAACAGTTGTGGCATGCTTGAGTTGCTTCATATAGTTCTCATTTTCTTAGTTATGTTATGATGCAGATTTGGGAAGATATGTAACTGTTTAAAGTAATTGCAGAAATAGATGGGGCTATATGTAGTATTTTGTTTCTTTGGGGTGCTTTACAGAAATTGTTTCCTTCATCAAAAGTTCAAAACTCCTGCGTTTTGCCAATTTAAATTTATAGCACCATTGATCTAGGGTTTGCGTTCTAACAAGGAAAAGCCAAACTATCAATCGCTCCGTTGATTGCTTTCTGAAATTCAGAAGGTATTTTCTCAGTTTCTTGTTACTCTTACATGGATCTGATTTCTTGCAGTTTCATCTGAAGTAATTATTCATCTCTGATATCTGTATTTTCAGCTGCACTTTTAGCGCCTAATATGTCTGCCTGATTCAGTTTCCTTAATTTTGCAATGAATTATACCAGTAGTCCTGATGTTTGTTTTGTGAGTCTGTTGCTTTCTGCTGAGTAATTTGTTGCTACTGAGTGTTGTTACTAGTAAAGGTTATTCATTTAGTAACTTCGAATTTGCATAAGGCATTAGGGTACAGTTTACGGTTTTCGAGCTTCAGCTACTTTTCTTATTGTGATGGAAATAGTGAATCCTACGGTGGAATAGGACTACAAGCATTTTGCCAGTTGAACTGAATGTTTTCTGGTATTTTGAGCCCAGGGGATTTGTTAGAGTCGTTCGTGTATGGTTCATGAATTGCATTTCTTCTTGGTCTTATTAAGTTTTTACGTGTATGCCCGTTTACTTCCGTAAAGAAGATATGGCTAATTTAATCACTAGTGTATTGGATCTATTTGTGGTCATCTAAGAACCAACCGTGCTGGATTCATAACTGACAACTAACTGTATAGTATGGGAAAAAGAGGTCAAGGACGCGTAGAGTTAACAGGGTCTGAGCTGTTTTCTTTCTTTAGTTGCGGTCTTGACTGCAATCGCTTCTGTAAACCAGATACAACAGTGCATCTATCTCACAAAATACATAATCTTTTCTTTTCTCTGTATTCAACCGCAGAAGAAGAAAATGGCCGGAAACGGTAATGTTCACCTGAGCCCCAAACTCACTGAGCCAGCTCCCAAAATCCCGAAGCTCTCCCAAAACCCAAATTTCCTCAAAGTCAAAAAGCTCTCTGAAAAGGCTATCCTGCCTTCAAGGGGCTCGCCTCTGTCTGCCGGTTACGATCTCTCAAGCGCCGCCGACACGAAAGTTCCAGCGAGAGGCAAAGCCCTAATTCCCACTGATCTGAGCATTGCTGTACCCGCGGGCACTTACGCTCGTGTCGCACCTCGATCTGGCTTGACCTGGAAACACTCGATTGATGTTGGTGCTGGGGTTATCGATGCCGATTACAGAGGTCCGGTTGGGGTTATTCTGTTTAATCATTCTGATGCCGATTTTGAAATCAAGGCAGGGGACAGGATTGCGCAGTTGATTGTTCAGAAGATTGTGACTCCTGAGGTTACTGAAGTTGAAGGTGATCTTGACGAGACTATTAGGGGCTCTGGAGGCTTTGGATCCACTGGCGTTTGATTCGTATAATCAATTTAGGAGCAGTGGTGTTAGGGTTAGTACTTAGTATTAGTAATAGTGGTATCTTGTGTTTCTGATTCTGATGAATGTTGGCGCTGTGGCGTGAAGGGTCTCGTTTTGTCAGTTAAGTCATTCGGTCATTTTGTCCAACATATTGTGGGGATATATCTTGCTACTTTCTTGGCTTTTCATGGTATCTATGTTTTTTTTAATCATCTCTGCTATAATGTCTTCTTTGTGTACCTTCTGCATATATAGCTTGTTTCATGGATTAGACTTGTGCTTCTGAGATAGTACCATTCTGAAAGCTGTATCATATTGCTAGTGTGGGGTTCCAAGCAAGTGTCGACGTCAGAAGGATAACTTATCTGAGATTTTGCAAGAGACATAGATGCTCTCCAAAAACTGAACGACCTTATATCTAAACAGAAACTCAGATTGTCATTTGTGGCTCCCTTAGTTATACTTTCATGCCATACTCTGTTGCCATGAACATGAAAGATTCTGGAGAAGAGAATGTTGATGTATTTTCTCATGATTCAGGGAATGGGGATGTGGACGCTGCTTGAGGGCTGCCTGCTTATTGCAAATGCATTTGCCATATTGAATGAAGATCGATTCCTGGCTCCTAGAGGATGGAGCTTCCAGGAGTATTCTGGAGTTCAGAGAAACTCAATGAAGGGGCAGATTATTGGTCTTATCTACGCAACCCAATACATGAGAGTGTTTCTTATACTTCTGAATTTGCTATGCATAGTCATCAAGGTGGTATCTGGATGATGTTACTTGGTTAACTGTCTATGCTATATTGTTTTGCTCTCCAAGTAGCTTTACTTCAACTACTTTTGTATCTATACGAACAGCCAACCGTGTAAGCAAAGCATTTCCTTTATCTGGTTAGAAGAATTGATGTCACTCAAGGAAAGATGCATCTGTGTATATGTTTGTAGATCTTATATATTGTACAAGCTTCACAGATTATATCATCAGATGCATTGCAGGTCAAGAAACTGCTGTGTGTGGAACATTAGATTAATGTTTGAACTGTGTCATGTTGTCTTAACTTCCAGTTCCCTAGTCGTGAAGGAGATGTTATCCAAGACGGAAGTTCGTTTCTAGTTTTTTTTTTTTTTTTTTTAATAGCTTTGTTTGTTCGTTCTTGGTGGATCGTAGGTGATGTTTCGACCAATTTTCATGCTCCTCCTTAATGCATACATGAATCATCCAAGCAAACCAAAATCGCAAAATCCCAAACTGGAATAATTCTAGAGGTCTCTTTCCTGAAACCGTCAAAAGAAAGGAGGTTTTTAACTTATTATTCGAATTCTCCTTTGCTCTATATATCTCCTCTTTCTTTTTCTTTAGTTTACCTAGGCAGATAAGAGAACAACACTGCAATGTAGAGAGCAATGGGATTAGAGCTCTTATATGACTCGAGCCTTTAAATATGACTCGAGCCTTAGGACGGACCGACTAAGTACTATTAGGAATACCATTACTGCCGATATTTGTAATTAATCCATTAATGTTCGAAACTATCCCTAAATATGACATATCTGTCTCTAAAATGAAATCGTCTCTAGATAAAATTCTGGACATTCATTTTTTCTTTTTTAAGAAAAAAGTTACTAGGAATACCATTACTGCCGATATTTGTAATTAATCCATTAATGTTCGAAGCTATCCCTATGACATATCTATCTCTAAAATAAAACCGTCTCTAAATAAAATTCTGGACATTCATTTTTTCTTTTTAAGAAAAAAAAGCATTTTCCATAAATTTAGGCCCAAGTCGTGCAATCTCTTACCTATATGGACTTTGAAAATGAGGCCGAGAACAGGCCCAAGAAATGTGAAAACGCCAATCCAACGAATTAGGTGTTTAGTTCGTTTCAATTATTCCCTCTCTGTAGTTAGTTGTAGGTCTCGTGCCATGAAGCTGTTTGTGAAAATTCCCCAATCAGCCAAACAGTAGAGATCGATTCCAGCTCGAATCCATTAGCTGCTCGAAGCTGTCGGCGATTAGCTATGAGGGTAACTCGGAGCTCAGTTCGTCGGAGTAAATGTGTTAATATTCCGGCCACTGATCGCGTTTATGAAGAGCATTCGAGCTGTGCGTTTGACAAGGAAGAATTGATGGCTGAAGTTTCTGGTCTTAATCCGCGCAAGCAACGTGTTGGAGGCAATGAGAGAATCTCGGTAACTTGTAGTTCGAAGGCAGGAAACAATTATGATCAATCAATTTCGAAGGTTAGAAATATTCCTTCAGCTGGAAGCAGTAATGAAGTGGCTATGGTGGATGAAGGAATGTTCGAGTTATTTACGCAATGCGTGTGTAGAGGAGAAGACAAAGGATGTGCGTACAGAGATTGCAATAGAAAGATAGTGAGAGGTAAGAAGAGAGTGAGGGATCAAGTTGAGGAACAGTGTGAGAATATTCGAAGATGTACTCTTGGACGAGAATCAGCATTCCGAAGAGCTCGTTTCACTGACAGCTCCATGTCGACGCACGAATACTAGGGGTAATGTTTCTTTTGTAATGCAGTTTAGTTATTTGTCTGATTGACTTCTTTGTATTCATGTTTGGAAATTGGAATTGCTCT
The DNA here is from genome assembly GCA_036897195.1 of Plantago coronopus. Lineage (NCBI taxonomy): Eukaryota > Viridiplantae > Streptophyta > Magnoliopsida > Lamiales > Plantaginaceae > Plantago > Plantago coronopus. The sequence goes on from JAYMSL010001108.1 coordinate 14,112, forward strand.
ACTCTGTTGAGGATTATCTAGCTTTGCTTGCTTATAGTACATTGCCTTGCAATTGTATAATATTTTCAAGTGATCGTGATCGTGTTTTCATTCGTGGCAATTTGATTACTAGCTAGTAGGTCTGAAGGAGAGTACTTGAGTTCTCTCATCACTAACCTGTTCATAGGTGTAACAGCATCTAATTGTTATGCAATTAGATCACCTTTTTGTGTTCACAAATCATGAAATCACTACAGATTTGCTTTCTTTCTTTTATTTATTTTCTGGGATATTTGAGTCAAGTTTCACCCTAAAATGTAATAATATCATGAGTTGAGGCTCTTTGGATATATGTAATGGTAATCTGCTGAAATAAAAATAGAAAGGAAACAAAAAGATGTGGTTCGAAATCCGGCCATGAGAACTGTTGGGCTGACCACTGAGCATTATCTGGGGTGGGATTTTTTTCAGGCAAGAAAAACATCAAATTAGGTCATTCTGTTTACTGATCTCCCCCCATAGCAGTAATCCCTAGCAGTCTACTCTGTTGCGGGCAATTACGCTACAGTACGATCTGGGCCAAGGGTTGCTACTGGCATGCTAATTGAGCGATATATGGTACACCCATGCTGCAAATAGCACACTATTTACATGACATCCATAATTTCTTAGTTAAATGGGATTCTCATATGAGCCCAACCTTTAGTTCATTAGAATGAAGGCAACTACATGTACGTCTAAATCAAAGTACAAATTCCTGATGAGCCAATGAGGAGAATCAGAATTCAACTTACTGAAGGTGAAGAAGATGGTTTTGAACTTCATTTAGTAGATCAGGCCTGCCTGAGCGTGCACGCAGGGGGGTAGCGATTACTGTTAAGATAGTATATTTGAGAGTGTTTGTTTTCTTTACTAGCTTCAAGAATTCAACACTGTTCTAGTTACAGTTTACTACTCTTGCATTTTGAATGTGGATTTATGGAGTTCATTTTGATTTAGTCAGTGTATTTTGCTTTTCACTTGAAGTGAGGCATTTATGATTTATGGCCCTGTTATTTATTAACATAGCTAGTACACACATGGCTGTGAGCATGTGCACTATTATTTCAAATAGCATGCGATGCAATGCACGATTTCTTCAGGGTATGTTTAGGAGGAGGTGCGTATGAGCTATTAATAACTCTTAGGTAGGCCATCTTACAATAGAACTAGGAGCAGTAATCTAGTACACTATTGGAGCTAGACACATTATTGTGCAATTCTTATGAAAATGCTTCATTTGGAAGTATTCTCTGAACACTTGAGGCCAACCATTTGTATAGGTGTGTTTAAAGGGACAATTAGAAATGAAGGATAATGTAATAAATGATCCAAGCAATTCTGGAAGATCATGCAAGTAATATGTATGGCCATTGGGTCAAGATTGTCCGATCTTACCGATATGTTGTTTAGTGATGCAACATGGGATTAATGTATGATTCACCTGATCATTGTACTGTAGTCTTCTAGATTTTATGATTGTTATCTTTGATAGTGCTGGAGCATTGCATTATTGTTCCAGTGAATACAATATCCTACAGCACAAGCCTGTAACAGATTTTGTCGAACAAGAACCTTATTATTTAAGGGAGGTTCCTTCAGCAACTTCATGTGAGAGGTATGTTGCATGATGGGAATCAACAAAATCATATATATCAGCTGCAAACCAGTGTCATAATTTATTAATCATGGCTATTTAGCTGACTTGATAATTTTCCCCCATTTTCCCATCCTGCAGAATCAACGGGTATACAACAGGCAGGATACTATTTTATCAGTAGCTTGGATAACAATTGGTATTACTATATTGACTACTTCAAGTTATCCAGGATAAACAAATTACATATGTTCATTTATTACTACTTTAAGTTCAGGATATTCTTTCATGTACTCTCAGTTAGATTCTTGTTCATTTGTGCTATGACTAAGTTTAAGCTGCCTGGCTTATTTTTTTTAATAATTGTAGGAAGGAATTAAGTCGTCGAGCACTTGGCTGCTAGAAACAGTGGGGGGAGAGGTCCAAAGTTTTCTGTAGATACTTATGGGATAAAACTTCAATTCTCAAGCCTCATGAAGCTTTCCGCTGTAAGCATGTGTCTGCATTTCAACTTTCAACTTCATGCTTAAGTTCTTTTCGATAAAATATAATTTGCATTCTCCAAAAGCTTCGAGAATATTGAAGTCGGCAAGAATTGAATTGAATCTGGTAATCAATTACATGGTGCTGCTGCTGTTCACGCTGCTGAAACTTGGCAGTTTCTACTTTCTAGTAAAAGTCTTGATTCAACATGATCTTGGTCCTTGGATAATTGCTGTATTAAAAGTTTTGGTTTGTTAGTATCTCACTGTGAGATATTGGATGCAGTTCTTTGTTCGAAATTCAAGATTGCAAAAGATTGGTCCCTGACTCCCTGTATTGATAATTATACTGTGTGTTTATCTTCATCAAGGTTTCCTGATGCCGAGGCTGGTGAAGTCCCAGCTGCATATGTTGTTCGGTCCCCAAGCAGCTCACTAACAGAAGAAGATTTCAAAAGACTTTCATCACAGAGCGGGTAATCAAAATTAAGAAATTTTAAACGGCTAACAGAAAACTAGGTCGACATTTCATTTTGATATGGCTTATCTGATCAACAAGAGGTTACACTGTATTCTGCCATTCCTAGTTCTCATAAAACCTAACGCTAGATGTATTTTTTTTTCAGGTTGCACCGTATAAAAAATTAAGAAGAGTTACATTCATAAACATGGTGCCAAAGTCGGCTGCAGGGAAAATTCTCAGAAGAGCATTAATTGATAAAGTTTGATCGACAATGTAGATTACTTCATAATGACTCTTTGTATTCGTTTCTTTGTTGTTGTAATATATACAGTAGTACTTAAGTGCCAGCTTCTTGGAGAACCTGATTATGAACATTTGCATTTTATCATGTACTATTTGGGTGTTTTGGTTTATAAGGGGTTGAATTCGAGTAATTTGTGCTTTTCTGATATGTAATAGATTAGACCTCTAGGTTCATACCGGAACTAGTACACAACCCGTGGCGATGCCACGGTATAGTCTTCTAGTATGAGATATTATATAAAAAAATATGTCCAAAAAAGTGACATCAAGTTCAATTATAAATTCAAACAGAGTATAGTACAAAATGACTACTCAATCAAAAGAAGAAAAAGAGAAAAAACACACCACATTCATATCGTTCCCAGTTTGTAAAGAACCTCCTTGTACACCACATTCGTCGTCGTGTCAGTCGGTTTTCCCTCTTCATCCAAAACCAATACTTTCAGCCCTCTCCTGCTGGTGACTCTTGAAAAGGCAACATACAACTGTCCATGACTAAATACCGGATTAGGAAGATAAAGCCCGACATGTGCAAGTGATTGACCTTGACTCTTATTTATAGTCATTGCATAACTCACTGAAATAGGGAACTGCTTTCTTTGAAACCTAATAGGAAATTTGGTTGTGTCAGAAGGTGTCAATATCATGCGGGGTATGTAGACCTTTCTTCCAGCATTCTTTCCCGACATCATCTTTGCCTCTATAACATACTTGCCAACAGTGGTAACAATCAATCGAGTTCCATTGCAAAGCTCTTGTGATTGATCAATATTTCTCAACAACATAATAGGAGTATCCTTCTTGATCCGTATACGATGATTCGGCAGTCCAGAAGTTCTGATTGTGTTAAGAAATTCAGGTGAATATACTTCTTCACGATTTACAATATCATCTTCATCAGGGCATATGCTGTCAGCGCTCAAAAATTCAGTGGCATCACCAGGCAACAATGACATAACATAATCATTTATATCCTGCACAATGTCATTAGTTGGAGCAAGAATAGCACGATCTTGAAAGTACGTACTATTTTTATAATTATCCGTAAGAGACGGATACGTGCTATCAACAATGGCGGCCATCGGATCAGGGGCATCACGTATCAATAAATCATCTGGCAATTTAAAATTGACCTCGCCATCATTTGGTTGTCCAACTTTACCATCTCCGACATTCAGTAACCAATCAGCAAACTCCTTTATCTCGTCAACATTAGAGTGACTCTCACCACTCTGTTGCATATAACCGAATGTAATAATTAGCTACAAACTATCAAGAAAAAAAAAAATATATATATATGAAAAGCTATTTAAAAAATAAAAATAAATAACAATTAAAATATTAACCTGTAGACGCATGTTCTTCGTAAGCTTCAAAACCTTGCAAACATTCCAGATTCGTTTAGATGAACAAAGAGATGCATTGACAATATCATGCCTACTCCCCTTAGGTACAACTGGCAAAACTTGACGAAAATCTCCACCAAACACAATCACCATTCCACCAAATGGTTTGTCAGAGTCACTACCATCTGGACCTCTCATTATATCTCGAAGACTACGGTCCAAAGCCTCAAAGCAAAACTTATTTGTCATGGGTGCCTCGTCCCATATAATAAGTTTCGTATTCTTCAATAAACCCGCGATGTCACTATCTGGTGTGATTCTACACATCGTAGTCTCATCCACAACCAATGGTATAGCGAACCTTGAATGTCCAGTA
>JAYMSL010001109.1:0-18693 GCA_036897195.1 Plantago coronopus
GTCCTCAGGTTCTCCGCTATTGCAAATCACAAATTCCATGTACAATATGAAGATGTTAATGAAATAAAAGTGCAAATAATGCAAGATAAATTTCATTTAATAACATTCCTTTTGCCAGTTTTGCACCAGTGTCATGTGCACAGGTTTTGAAGTTTAATCATGTCTGATATGTTGGTCTAAATATACAATGAGACAAAACGTTAACTAATCTGGATTATGGAGTCAATCCTCTCATATATAAAAGTTGTCAGTCAAATGTATTCGACAAGTTACAAATATATATCATGCAAGTTCTGGAAACAAAGGACATTGGCTATGAAATGACAGAAGTTGCTAATATGAGCGCATAGTATTGGAACTGGAGTAGAAATTGATAGGGTGACTTAGGAATCTGCATGTTGACAACAGTAATTAAAATTTCTTATTACCAAAGAACAATGAGATATTCGATGCATTTGACTTTTAACTCATGTCGTTGAAATGATGATATCATCCGTTCACAATATAGGTTTATGTCCAGAAATTTTGTTGTTTAGAAATGATATTCAGTGTAATATTTCCAATATTTGGTTGCAGGTTGTACATTTTCAGCCCCACTCGCTGTTTGTTAACAGAGCTGGATGTAGCATATGCCTGAGGCAGTGCGATACTCAACTGCTGGAGTGGCTTCATCCAACTGATCTTCCAAAACACTACGGGTGGCAATCTGATAAAGCTGAACTGCTGAAGGTCTGTAATTAATCATCTATAAACACTTTTTTTGCTCTAAGGATATGTGACTTACGTTATCCATTTTATGTGTCATTGCTCAAGTTGCGGATGGATGGTTACCAGTGGAGTGCTCCATTCACCATTGCTTGTGAAGGTTTAATGTTTGTGCACTTGAGAAGTGAGACAGGAAATGATGAAAAGTATGTTTCAGTTGAAGTAAGAGGTGGAGAGAAGACGTCTCGCTATGAAGTGATATTCCGCCCCAAGTCTTTTTCTAGCCCTTACAGGTGATAAGTGAATCGCTTATTTATAGTTTTCTTTTCCTTGTCTCTAATCAATTTTCTTTTATATTAGACTATGGATACTACATGTGATTCTGTAAGGAAGGGCAAGGTCCTTTGTATGTTAACCTTATTAATCTTCAACTACAAGGATGCATGTTTTCAGTTTTATTACGTCCCTTAAATGTCTAGTAATTGATGTACTTACTTGGGTGTAGAAGTATCTGACTATGTCAAAGCAAACTCACACGGACTATTATAATATTTTTGAATTTCAACTTTTCTTCATTTGGTTTCTTTGGTGACAAGTTAAATGATGTGTGCGCTAGTAGCCTAGTATCTTGCGTCACTTTTTTAGATCATCCACCAAATAACATGAATCCACTATAGTTGATGGGAATTATATGCATATGCTAATCTAGTTTGGTATATTTTTTCTGGTTTTACAATCTGGGGTATAACTTTTTTATCAAACTCTCTGGTGGCAAGACCCAGTTCTATAAATTATCGAAAAAATGGGTCATTGTCTCAGTATGTGATTTTGTTCTCCATGAGGGATGTTGTTCGTTATGGTCTATCTGTCGAGCAAACTGAAGGTCGTGAATCTAACATGAAATTTGGTCTGGTATGCTGGCACACCAGGTCTTACTTTCTATGTCGGGCTTTATGATTATCTAGAAGTTTGCTTTTGTAAATAATTAGGTTGCACTCTTTTCTTGCTATTCTATTGCCTATAATTTCTTACGAAAGCAACTTGCAGGATTGAGAATCGTTCTCTCTTTCTACCCATACGCTTTCGTCAAGCTGACGGCTCAAAGGACTCTTGGAGGTTGTTACTGCCGAATGCTGCTGTATCATTTTCATGGGAAGATCTAGGTAGGCAACGATACCTTGAGCTGTTGTTAGATGGAGATGACACAGAAACTTCACAAAAATTCGACATTGATGAGATTAAGGATCATAAACCCATCTTGGTTAGTGGAGGACCTAGACGGGGTGTGCGAGTGACTATCATGAGGGAAGAAAAAGTAAATATTGTTAAGATAAGTGATTGGATGCCAGATACTGAATCCTCGATACTTCTAAATCGAAGTTTTTCGTGGTCGCTGCAAACATCTGAAAGTAAATCAACAGTAACATCAGATTGTGAATTTCATCTCATCCTTGAGGTCGCAGAGCTTGGATTGTCCATGGTTGATCATACTCCTGAAGAGATATTGTACTTTTCGCTTCAAAATTTTCTGCTGTCATATTCCACTGGACTGGGATCTGGAATAAGCCGGTAATATTGTTGGTCATCTATTCCAGCTTGATACATTTAATTGAGCTAAAGTACTCCGAATGTTGGTTGCTTTATTTTTTCTTGTCTGTTTATAAATATAAATCAATTATCTCCACCCCTCACCACAAGCTTTTGTTTTCACACAATATAAGATTCATAATGAGCTAAAATCTAGCAAGTAGCAAAATCCCGCCCATAATTGAATTGTCCCTAAAAGAGTTCTAATTCAGTCCATGACCCCCAAGTTTTTGTTGAATTGGAATTCATTCAGTTCTTTGATTGTCCTCATTCTTGATTTTATAACTCAGGTTAAAAGTGAGAATGGGAGGGATTCAGGTGGATAATCAATTGCCTTTAACTCCAATGCCAGTTCTTTTCCGGCCACAAAGAGTTGTGGAGGAGACTGATTATATCATAAAGCTTTCTGTCACTCAACAATCTAGTGGATCTCTGGATTTGTGCATATACCCTTACATAGGCTTGCAAGTGAGTGTGAAGTTTACTTAACCGCATGACCTAATTTATCAATGTTGAGATGTACTTAAGTAATACCCTTCCAGGGACCGGAGAATACTGCTTTTCTGATTAACATTCACGAGCCAATCATCTGGCGCCTTCACGCTCTTATCCAGCAAGCCAATATTAGCAGGATATTTGACAATCAGACCAAGTCCGTTTCTTTGGATCCTATCATTCAAATTGGGTATGTGCTGAACTGAAATTTTAATTTGGAGTCTCTTTGCTCTCCTATCATTTCTAAGAAATTGTGACATAAAAATTGTGTTACCGATTTGCAGCGTGCTTAATATCTCTGAAGTTCGCTTCAAAGTTACCATGGCTATGTCCCCTACACAACGCCCAGTCGGTGTACTCGGTTTTTGGGCAAGCTTGATGACAGCTCTTGGAAATACTGAAAATATGCCAGTAAGTCATTTTTTTCTTTCATTTATCGTGTATGTAGTCTTGATATTGCCAGTGAGTCACATACTGTGAAGTTTTTTTTTAGATCTTTTTATGAGTTGAGAAACTCTCGTGAGAGGCGCACTATAAAAGCGGCCTTAAGTAGATTCCATCTATTATAGCAACTAGCCTTTTTCGGAGACGTGATAGGGACGGCAATTATTTTTATATCACTTGTTTTGGGGACAACATCATGTATCTATGTCCAAAACATGACTTTCAGTAATATATACACTTGGGACTTAAAAAAAATCTCTCAGTCAAACTGAATTTTTGAGATTTGTGGTCTCGACACATGATGTTTGTACCTATATACTTGATCTTGTCCCCTAAAGACATGATGTAGAGCTCAAAAACATATGATGTAAAACCATGAATACTTATTCAATTTAACTGGAAGTACTTTTGAAGTCCAAGGGCTGAACTGAAAATGTAGTCACCTAAGTATTTGATGTAGAAATTGTATGTGTTTGTAGGCACATTTTACATAATGACTTGTGTGTCTGAAAAATTGTCCCATAACATCTATATGTGAGTTCTGCATTGATTTACACGTGTGCTGCTCTGATTGGGTGTTGTGTATTCTGTCTCTGAAATGTGATCCGTAACATTTGTATTCTATCAGCTCCGGATAAATCAGAGATTTCAGGAGAATGTGTCTATGAGGCAGAGTGTTTTAACGGGCAATGCCATCTCGAACATCAGGAAGGATCTTCTCAGTCAGCCCTTGCAGCTGCTTTCAGGTGTTGATATATTAGGCAATGCCAGTAGTGCACTTGGACACATGAGCAAAGGTGTTGCTGCCTTATCAATGGATAGGAAGTTCATACAAAGTCGACAAAGGCAGGTTAGAAACTTTCAATCCTTGTAGGAAACTGAAATTTGTTATTATTGGTGAATTACGTGTAGATTTTGGTTTTCACGAAAGTTTCCTTGAGTCAAAGTCTAGTATTTCTGTGTACCAATAAGGATTTTGGTAATTGTGTCTATATAAATATATGCCTTGAAATATGTATTATTGCTTTCGGGAATGATACAATGCTTTTATGACAGGAAAGCAAAGGTGTTGAGGACTTTGGTGATGTTATCCGGGAGGGTGGTGGAGCCTTTGCAAAAGGCCTATTCCGTGGAGTAACTGGCATCTTAACAAAGCCTCTTGAAGGTGCAAAAGCATCTGGAGTCGAGGGGTTTGTACAGGGTGTTGGTAAGGGATTGATAGGTGCTGCTGCGCAGCCTGTTAGCGGTGTTTTGGACCTACTGTCCAAAACTACTGAAGGTGCAAATGCAATGAGAATGAAGATTGCAGCTGCCATTGCTTCTGAAGATCAACTCCTCCGCAGGAGGCTACCCCGAGTTATTAGTGGTGATAATTTGATTAGGCCTTATGATGAGTACAAAGCACGGGGACAGGTACATTCTTTTTGTCATTATGCTTGGTCCCTATCGAACGTTTATTGTTTTAATACTAGTTATACTGTGATTGAACTCACATAATTATGAACTGAAGAATAGGAACATTGTAGTAATGATCCTATTACTTGTATGTTTTGTGCTACTGAAAACGTGAGAATATGCAACACTTTAAATGCAGATAAATATAAGTAATAGAGTATTAGAAACTACTATTAGAGGAGGAAAAAAGGAAAAGAAAAGAAAAGGTAACATATAAATGAAAAGAGCCTGTTGTCAAGTCTTGAATTTTGCCGTGATATCTTAGAACTTCACAATTTTGCTGAAATCCTAAGATATTGTACACATCATAAAATAAACAACTATCTTGCCCCCTTACATCACAAAAGATCAACACTCTAGCAACCTTCTCAAAAGATTTGTGAATTGGAAGTACTGGTTTTGTAGCGCTAAAGTTATATACTGATTTCGCCATTCTGCAGGTGATACTGCAATTGGCCGAATCTGGGTCTTTTTTTCTTCAGGTTGACCTTTTTAAAGTGCGTGGAAAGTTCGCTTTGACAGATGCCTACGAGGATCATTTTGTTCTTCCCAAGGGTAGGATCATTGTGGTGACTCATCGGAGAGTTATTCTTATGCAAGTAAGATTATATGGTTCGCCTATGTGTTCTGATTATTTTATTGTAGATTGCCTGAAACTCTCTTTTCTTGTGAATCTTTTGGTGGTAAAATTTGTTTCGTATATTTTGTAGCAACCATCCAATCTCATTGCCCAGAAAAAATTCAACCCGGTCAGAGATCCATGTTCTGTGCTCTGGGATGTGGCATGGGGCGATTTGGTTACAATGGAGTTGACCCATGGAAAGAAAGATCATCCTAGTGTCCCACCTTCACGTGTTATCCTTTACCTCCATTCCAGATCATTGGATTCAAAGGATCAAGTCCGCAGTATAAAGTGTGACCGGGATTCTAAACAAGCATTTGAGGTGTACTCTTCAATTGAGCAAGCGAGATCTACATATGGGCCAACACAGTCAATGGTTTGCTTTTAAACTTCCTCACCACTCCCAATCAATTTATGCTTCTAATTCTCTTTGATATATCTCAAGCTGGAACAAAAGAGATGATACTCCCTCAGTTTTATTATATTAGATGTTTTAGGTGATTGAGCACATATTATGGTATTCTATTTTATCCATCTGTACCCCTTATTTGAAGTTATAGTTCAAAACTCAAAAGTAAAAGTTTAAAAGGGACCAGACGGTTAAGGGTGGAATAATATCAGTTGTATGTAGCTAAAAGCCTAAATAGTAAATATCTTATTTTGGGAAGCCACGCATATGGTAAAGGTTATATTTAAAATAGAGGGAGTGGCAAATTAATTGAATATTGTATAATCAGCGAAACATAACACATCCTTTGCAACGAGTTGTTACTGTTACAAACTACGCCAATTGGTTTGGAAGGATTTGTTGTGATTGTGATTTTGCACGGATGATTTTAGTATTGCAGGAGGACTCGGGGGGGGAGAAAGAGTGGGGTTGGGGGGGGGGGGGGGGGGTTTAAGTTATGTATATGTCAGTAAATTGTAGTATGAGTTGAAATAACTGAGTAGATACCCCATGTTTTGAACCTAGGAAAGAGGCTCTTTGCCTTTCATTGCAACAATTTTTAATATTTTGAACCTAGGAAAGAGGCTCTTTGCCTTTCATTGCAACAATTTTTAATATTTTGCTGCCTGTTTGAATTAGTTAAAGTAACTGAGTTGATACTGCATGCTGAACTAGAATGATATACGCACAGCCGGCCCTTTCCTTTCATTGCGACATTTGCTAATGTTTTGCTGTCTTATACTCAGGCCCTGCTTAAAAGGAAGGTGAAAAAACCATATTCTCCTATGGTGGATTCTGTAAATCCGAGAGGCCTCCAGGCTTTGTCCCCCCAACAAATGCCTCCATCTTTATCCTTAACCTCAACTCTTGGAGCAGTGAACAGTGATTGATGTGCAAAAAGTATCTCCCTGTAAAGCATAATCCATCGTTTACCAACTCAATGAGGCAGTCGTTAAGCTTACACTTCAAAATTCATTGAGTTCATGTTCAGCCATTGTTCACCATATTGCAAAAGGATGAAAGATTTCAGTTGGTAAGGGCAAGTTTGACGGCTTTGTACAATATCCAGAGCATGAGCTGGTTTAGAAACCTGGACTCCAGTACCTAAAGCTGCTGAACTTGTGCAATGTCTCCGGCAATGTCGACCATCACAAGTCAGTGGCTACTAGCATATTGTAGATAGTCTCGGGATGGTTGAAAGATAGATCTCAAGGAAAGTGAAACTGTCGATAATCTTACCAGGAGATAGCATATTGTACACAAGCTGGCTAGTAGCTACTAGCAGAATCACACTGAGATTTGCTCTTTGAGACTAGGACAATAGAAAATTAACATATTACTGTATCGGTGACATTCGATGCACAAAAGGTTTGTATACTTAGGTAATATATTAGTGTAGTGCCTATCTGAAAGACTGAAACTGCAGGAGCAGTTAGGGACTCTTAATCTATGAGTCTGCATCTCTTGTATATGATCTCATGTAATGTAAGTACCAATGTATATATAGGGTCTTTTCTCCTGAGGCAATAGAAAGAAAGGTTTGTTGGGTCCCTCCCTTTGGCCAATCAATTTGTTCCATCCGTCTCAAATTAGTTGTTCAGTGATGTTTTGTGGAACGGAGAGTGTAGGACAAATTAGTTACTCCCTCCGTCCCACAAAACTTTACCCACTTTTCATTTTTAGACGTCTCATAAAACTTTATCCATTACCAAATAAGGAAGCTACTCCACACACTAAAACATTATTTTAACACCAATACACTTATTTATCACCACACATTCTCAAAAAGTAACCTACTTCATTTACTTTTTCATTTTTACTTCATTATTTTAACTCATTTTCTTAAACCGCGCGCTAACTCTAATGAGTAATGTTTTGTGGGACGGAGGGAGTAGTTGGGATTTTATATTCTCGGGGCTTCAAATCGAACCTATTTACAATATCACTTAAATTATTTTGTTTGTTAATGAAAATTGTTAAATAATTATGAACTTAAATATAACAATTGTTTGATTCTAATTATATATAATATAATTTAAGAGATCGAATCACGTGGTGATCATCAAACAATAAACTACGTTTGGGTCGATTTGAAGTTGGCCGGAGAATAGAAAAGCCACTTCGTTGGAATATACAACAAAAGTGAATAATTATTTTGGAGTTTGTAAATTAATTCTCAAACTTATTTCTTAAATTAGAATGTTTACATTCCCGGTAAAGAGTGCTCTAAGGTGGTATTGAAGAATAGTTGAATTTGACGTTTATAAAAATTATTTGCAATTTTGATAGAATGTAGGGAGGAAATTTATTAGTACGCATGAGTAGAGGTTTTGGGTTTTGATTTGAGGTAATTCAAAAAGAAAAAAGTTTTGATTTGAGGTGCTAAAATTGACCTTAGAGTAAATTTCGATTCAATCTAGTATTTGATAATCTTTGAACTGATTAAACGGAATAGGTCTGAACTAAATTTAATAATCTAAGTAGACGGAATAGATCTGAACCGAAGAATTGAACGGAATTGAATGTATCTAAACTAAACCGGACCAAATTTTTTTAAATATAAACTATGTAAACATGAATTGATATTATTTAAGGCTCTGTTCTTTTCAGTTGAGGATTTCATAACTAAACTGAATGAATTTGAAATGAAGTATAAATTTGAACTAACCAATTCAAAACTGAATTAATCTGAAATGAAGTACAAAAATTAAACTAACTAAAGTTGAAATAAATTGAATGAATATGAACTTAAATTGAAAATAACAGAGCAACTTGAATCGAACTGAATATAACATTACTAAATTTAATTTTAAGATGAGAGAGAGAAGAGAGAAAGAGCGAAGAGATTTGGTTTTTATTAATTTTTTTAAGCGGCGGCAAAGGAGTCAAAATCAGTGGAACACGAAGCAACAACTACTAACTTTCAGTTGAGCTTCTCCTCCTCCGCTCGCTCAGTCAGCACCGTCGCATTCAGGCTTTGATATCATTCTCAGCCTGTTGTTGCTGCCTAGCTCCCAAATCAAGTAAGATAATCACTCCCACTTGTTCATTGCGCTCCAAATTTTAATTGAAACCTTTTCATTCTTACTTCCAAACGTGCAAGCCTCAAGATCTGCAGTCCAAAAAGGGCTTCTCTAAATAATAGTTGAAGTAATAAATTAGTTTGGTTTGGTTTGGTTGTTAGATTCGATTTGGTTCAGGTGACTTGCTAATTTGGTTGTTGGATTAGAGTTAGTTCAGGTACACAGTAGTATTATGCCAAGAGAAATTTGGATTGGGAATGAAGAAATGGACTGGAGGTGTAGTTATTCTAGGCCTTGCTTTGCTTTTGATAGTCAGCTACACCTTTACTGCGGGAAAATCTAATGCATCTCCCAAGAAACAGTCTGCTTATGAGTTTTTCAATCCAGATTCACCACAACAGGATAGTAGTAGCAGCAAGATCAGCAGTATTGATTTGAGTAGGATAGATGAGTTACATGCTGCGAATAGGAAAAAGCCCCACTTTAAAAATCTTGATGGACTCAGTGACTTGTACAGTTTGAGTGAAAATATAACCACACAAGATTTGAATGTTGCATTGCTAGTATGGAGTCGAATGAGGTTTTTGTTTCCACGGTCGGATGCATTACCTGAGACTGCTCAAGGAGTTAAAGAAGCTGCTGCTATATGGAAAGATATGTTGACGGTCGTTGATAAGGATGAGGCCTTGAAACTGGGTGATGCTTATGTAAATGACTCTTGTCCTTATTTTGTTAGTGCAGCGGATACTGAGTTGTCGAGGAATGTGACTTTTCTTGAGGTTCCCTGCGGTCTAGTTGATGAATCTTCTATTACTGTGATTGGGATTCCTAACTCGCTGCAAGATGGTTTTGAGATTGAACTTGTGGGTTCACAAGTCAAGGATGAGACCGAGCCTCCAATTGTATTGCAGTACAAGGTGTGTTTACCTGGAAAGAATTTAACGAAGGAGCCTGTTATTGTTCAGAATACATGGACTTCTGATTTTGGTTGGGGCAAGGAGCAAAAGTGCCCCGGCCACAGCGCAGCTGGTCTGCTGAAAGGTATATCTAGATGGATTTGTTGATATTCATCTCTGATTTTCTGAATTTAACTCATTTAGTATTTTGCAAGATAGTCTTTATCAGTTTTCAAGAATGTGCTTCCGGCAACTCAACTTAACTCCATGTGTAAAATTTCAGTTGATGGTCTGGTTAAATGCAACGGGCAAGTCATCCAAAGAAGTTCGGAGGAAAATCAAAATGCAAGCCTTTCTGCTGATAGGAAAACAACTAATGTTTCTGATGGGGATTCTCATGCAAGCACAACGTTCCAATTTATTGAGGGCAGTCCTTTCACTGCAACATTGTGGGCTGGAGATGAGGGATTTCACATGACAGTCAATGGAAGGCATGAAACTTCATTCACATACAGAGAGGTGCGTGTTTTTACCCTTAAAACAAAACCTGTGGGGCAAATTTTAGGCTTTGTACTGCCCAGGTTTGCAGTGGTAAAGGGAGAATGGTGTTTGTAGCAGCCTTAACTTTGCATTTTCCTGCAATGAGACTGTTTCCAGAATTCAACACCTGACCATGTTTCACCACTGGAGCAACTTAAAATTGCACCTAGGAATGGCTCTGAAAGCAAAACCCAAGAATAGGAAAGAAAAAAGTTGTTCTGTGTCATGTATACAGTTTGACTAATACATACTTATAATGCATCTACATGATTGCAGAAACTCGAGCCCTGGTTGGTCAATAAAGTTGTTGTGAAAGGTGGTCTCGATATTGTCTCTATCATAGCCAAGGGATTGCCTGTTTCTGAGGATCTGGATTTAGTTGCTGGTGCTGAAAACCTCAAAGCTCCAAATCTTGCCAAGAAAAGGCTTGTATTACTAATTGGGGTTTTCTCGGCGGGAAACAATTTCGAGAGACGTATGGCACTTCGAAGAACATGGATGCAGTATGATGCTGTACGCTCTGGTGCTGTTGCTGTTCGGTTTTTCATTGGACTTGTGAGTGACTACGAATTGTAGTATTACATTTATTGACCAAGATAGTCTTAATCTGGTGCTGTTGCTGTTTCGTTTCTCTGTTGTGCTCTTAATTCATTACTTAGTTGTTCAATTGCAAATGTTTCGTCATTCTGTCGTGGCCTGTCTTTGAACATTTCCACACTTTAATCAGTGAAATTTGCAGCACAAGAACATAGCAGTGAACTTAAAACTCTGGAAAGAAGCTCAAGCATATGGAGATGTGCAGCTGCTCCCTTTTGTCGATTATTACAGCATGCTTACATATAAAACAATTGCAATTTGCATCCTGGGTGTAAGTCCACATTATCCTTTTCT
This sequence comes from Plantago coronopus, assembly GCA_036897195.1. Classification (NCBI taxonomy): domain Eukaryota; kingdom Viridiplantae; phylum Streptophyta; class Magnoliopsida; order Lamiales; family Plantaginaceae; genus Plantago; species Plantago coronopus. The sequence continues at coordinate 11,107 of JAYMSL010001109.1, forward strand.
GTTATTTATTTCTCCAGTGCTACACAATGAATTCTCTTTCGTGTAACTGAATCATTCCGTCTGCTGTTTGTTGACACAAACTCTTACTAATCCATAATCTTCTGCAGACTAAAGTACTTCCAGCGAAATATATCATGAAAACAGATGATGATGCTTTTGTAAGAATTGATGAAGTTTTATCTAGTCTGAAGGGAAAAACACCCGATGGTCTTCTCTATGGCCAGGTGTCCTTCGAATCCACACCCCATCGGGACAAGGATAACAAATGGTACATTAGTGAGGAGGTAACTTCCTCAAACTGAAATTTCCAGTTGTTTTGGAATAACTTATAACATTCCCTTTCATTACTTCATTTTGCTAATGACTGATCTTTTGACAGGAGTGGCCACTTCCCCAATACCCTCCTTGGGCACATGGTCCAGGTTATATTATTTCCCGAGACATAGCAAAATTTATTGTTCAAGGCCACCAGGCGAGGGAGCTCACTGTAAGATTCTTCAATTTTGTGACACCCTACATGTTATTGCAATTACATAAACAAGTACATAGTGTGTAATCATTAGTTACCAGTTGAGGTTTTATACTTTTATATACTGCTACCAGTTCTTCTGTTATAAAATATCAAAAGACACCTGAATTGGGAAATATAGTCTAGGTGTAACACGAAAGCATCATTGTGCTGTTTAAATCTCAAACTTGTTGAAACATCTTTTTATTCACTATGTGTCTTTCAAATAGTTGAAGTTCTTTAGCTCGCCAAAATTTTTGCAGTTCGCAGTACTCTACTTAAATTGAGCCTGTAATGTGTCGTCTTATCTTCCCATGGTGCACTTGCCAACTTCCTGTAATTTTGTGTGCAAAGCGTAAATCAAGCTCCCTGAAGTTGAACTACAACTTTTCATTTCTCGCCTTCATTTCCTATGGTAATGTTTTAAATCTCTCAGTATCTAATCATCATTCCTCTTCTTAAATACCACCTCAGCTTTTTAAACTCGAAGATGTTGCTGTTGGAATATGGATCAAAGAATTTGAGAAGAGAGGTCATAAAGTCGAGTATATAAATGATGATCGATTTTACAATGGCGGGTGTGAGTCAAACTATGTTCTTGCTCACTATCAAAATCCAAGAATGATGTTGTGCCTGTGGGAAAAGCTGCAGAAAGAGAAGAAACCTGAATGCTGTGAATGAAGCCAACCTCATAAATATGTGTACAAGTTTTGTCCATCTCCGGGGAAGAACACCCTGTTTGGGTTCCCCTCTTGTTATCTTTGTACGGGAAAATTGCATATTGGGAGAAACATTATATAGGTAATGTATTTTCCCACATGAAAAGGTTGGGGAAAAGATATATTTAAAATTTTGTAGACTTCATATGCTGTGATTGTGTGCATATTGCTCTCAAATTATTTTCTGCTATTTTTTTATGACAGAATTCTGAATTACACCACCCACAGTGGTGACAGTTGTTTTACGTTGTTGCGACGGAAACCTGTTTTGGTTGCCAAAACAGGCTGCAATGGTAAGTTGATGACTAATTTTTTGGATTTTTTTTTATGTTAGTATTTGTAATGTACTATTGAAATGTGTGTGTGACATCTATAAAAATCATTTAAAACACACTAAATATTTTTTATAAGACAATTTCACTAAGATAACCGAAACAGTACAACTATACTTGAAATTTGAAATACACCTACTAAACTTGGAATTGAAAACACACGTACTAAATTTCAGACATTAAATCACGAGAGGGAACACAACAGTTGGCCGATAGACGTATCATCCTTTGATACATCGAAGTCGCTCTCTCAGACGCACCGATCACATGGCCATGGGTTGTATCGAAACTTGTATGGGTTATTTTCACACTTTGGCTGGTCACCTCTGTGTGTAATCACTTGAGGTGACAAATGGAGCCTTTGACATTGGGACACACTACCCTAACAACTTCGTGCAGTCTTTATCACCGTATACTTGTAACACAACTTTTCTTTGTTTGGCGGTCGATTGTATTGAATGAGTAGTAGCCTGAACCATGATATGGTACGATTCGTACATCAACGTGGTGCACTCGACAGACTGTGTGACATCTTCGACGTTTCCCGGATTGTTGGAGGTTGCACTTGAGTTGTAGGAAGACATTGTTGAAGGTGATTTGAGATTAGAAGAGAGAAAGAAGGTGATTTTTGAAGTGTGAGGAAATGAATGAAGAGTTGTCTCTATTCATGTGTCTGGTTTTGATTCTTCCCGGGATTTGTACGTGAATTAATATCATGTTGGAGAATGAGTTTCTTTTTCATGGCGTTTAGTTAAGCATTTCAAATTGCAACCTCCATTTAAAAACCATTCACGAGCTTCATAACGAGGATCATGTTCGACGTGATCGTACTTTTCATATACTTGTGGGGTCTTTCTACTTGCATTCGATGCATATATATGTTGGCAAATTTGTGGCTCGATGTCATATTTGTCAATTGACCAAGGGTCCTCTAATAATGTTGATTTAGATAGGCCTCCCCCTATCCATGGTCTGATATGTAGTATTGTTTTTGTCCTTGGCCTTTGACGCGTGTACATTTAATTCTCAGTTGAATTTCATTAGTGCTTACCATTCTCAAACAGATGGCCAAACTGAGGTTGTCAATCGTTCTCCCCGAAATGTTTTACATAGTTTGGTGTGGGATCATCCCAAAACGTGGTATCTGAAGTTGGCACATGCCGAGCTTGCCCATAATAACGTCGTAATTTGCAGGTGGTTAGGATTTTCTTATTGAACATTTATTGGTTGTTTCAGTCACTTAGTTTATGCTCATTTTCGGTATTCTATTGAAACATATTGGTTTTACTTGTTCTTATCAAGTTGTACTACAAGTCATATGTGTGTGTTCTGGGTTATGAAACAATCTATGGTTATTGAGTTATAAAGTGTATATGAATATAATATAGTGTTTTGGGAACGACAATTTTTTAATAACCAATAAAGTCAAAATTTACAAGTAGGTGTCCATAAGAAATGCACAAGAAACCAACCAAAACCGGCGAGGGACTTAACACCCACCAAAAATCGTCATAACTAGAAGGGGTTCGGAAGACAATAAAAATAACCCCAAGAACAACTGAACCCGTTTTAACTCGTGAGTTATGAAAACCCCTTTCAACCCTGAGTTATGAAAGTTATCCGTGAGGACACAATAAATATAATATAGTGAGTTTGTTGAATTTATGTTGGAAGGGTTGATTTGTTTGTATTGGTAGTGTGGTTCCATATGAAGATGATGATAATATAAAGAAAAGATTGTAGAATATATTTTTGAGCGTCAGAGCTTAACGGTAGAGCCAAACGGAAACAGATCTCATCTCATCTCATCTCATCTCATCAAACCTTAGAATAGATCGATGTACTGTATTTTACTATTTTAGTCAGTCTCTAATTTATAAATCCAAGAATGTTGCCCTGCCCCTTAAAAGAAGAAAATAAAGTAAACAAACTTATTTGCTTGAATAGGGTAAGTCGTGTCGTTTAGTACACAGTACATTTACTTAGCTAAGGGTATCAACCGACGCTACACGACAAAATTAATCTTAAAATACCTCGTATATTTGTAACTTTGTACTACTAATCTAAACCCAACAAAACTAAACTAATTAATAATATGGCAGGCAGCCAGGCAGCCAGGCTCAATAATTAATTTCAATAACTATGCTCTCTTTCTTTAATTTTCTCTCTTTAAATTCTGGTTAGGTTTGAGACCTTGACACATCTCTTCAATTATTATTTTATATCACAAACACACTCTTGGAGACTTGTAGTATTAGAGATAGAAATAATAAACAAACTATAAAATCGTACTAGTATATTATATTGTTATAGTCGCGGCAGCCTCTTCTGACAGTCTGGAAATATAATATTACGTGTAAAAATATTGAATGTTCGATGAAATTATCATTACTATAAATGTATTGTTCAAGTAAAATAATAATCACCAATCGGTCTTTCTTTTTCTTCCTATTTAAACAACTTTTGAAAAATAATTTCGTAAAACTGAACAAGAATTATTGAGATATAACATTACGATAGCAACAACGTATTTTAACAACAACGTATACATGGGGAACTATTTTTAATCCTCTCTCGCTGCTTAAAAAACAACAACGTATACATGGACAATCAATTAAAGAATGATCAGCAAGCCGTATTATTGCTAATTCTCTATTTGTTGAGTTTAGAAACTATATTCTATATCTTGGTGATCTTTGATGGATGAGGCATCTTGATGCTCAATCCATACTCTGTACATATGTTTATATCAATATATTTTTGCCGTTTCAAAAAAAAGAAACTATATTGTATAAGACATATCGTTGGTGACCTTATAACCCATACTTCACAATTAAATACCTTATATTATCATGATTAATCAACCAACTCTATTTGTGCACAACATGCCTTGTATTATCACTTATATTTTTGCACAGAAATATAAGTGATAACTTATATTTTTTTCTATACTTTAATTAGGTGGTCACTTATATTTTTTAAGTCACAATTTAATACTTTTCTAGAGTTTAGAAAAAAATTAAATTAAAAATATTGACAAAGCAATATTTCTCTGTATAAATAAGACCAAGTAAAAGATAACTTAAACTATGTGGCTAGACATAGTGTAAACAAGAACATGCATATGATAAATACTGAATGGCTGTGTCACGGGGTCACACGTAAAAATTACTAAAGTAGGGTATACTATTTCAAAATTTTAGGTTGGACAAATTAATATTCCAAAATTGTAAGTGTAAATTATCTGAAAAATATATAATTTATGTTTGAGTATTTTCTTGGGGAGGCCGGGGGCATATATATGCATGGTGTGAGTGAACCCTTAGAAAATGAAGTCATGTTAAAACTGGACTTATAGATATCAAGCTACCTAAACGTACGTACGGTTTAGACTGACACCGAGACCAAGTCTATGTATATAAAAAAAAATTAAAGATCAAGCATGTCAAGTTTGATAACTGAAGAATTGGATTTTTTTTAAGGTCATTATAACGTGTTGATGAGGTAATAACTGGAAAATAATATACCACTAATTGCAAGTAAATATTAGACAAACATAGATTGTTTTTTAAAACAAAAAAAAAAAAGATAATTTATCAGTGAAATACGAATAGTGCGATTATAAAATATGTTCCCACTCTATACAACAAACAATACATGGGAGAGGGACTTAATAACATTATCGGGTTTTTGTCCTTCTGGAATTGTTATCCTAAATGTTTTTAAGAAGGCAATGGTAGAACTATTGATTAACTCAGATCACGATTAGCTAGAGAGGTCGCGGTCTGGGAGAAGGCCATTGTAAACATTAACAATCTTGTAAAGTAGAACTTTATAAATTAATAATACACCGTTTTTGCTGCTTAACAAAGCAAAACATTATCGGGTTTAAAATCGGATATGGTAATATGGAGATGAAACATGCCATGAATGATTCTGGACATAGAGAACATCAGAGGATCGATTTATTTTAATGTTCACAAAGACTTAGGGAGACGGTCTCTTGATAATTTAAAGAGACAGGCTGATTTATCTAAAAAGAACCGTGATGTTTACAATTAAAATGCTAATATTCTTAAATAAATTATTTTTTTCTTATAAATTATATTGAAATATATTTTAAAATACTTATATTTTGAATTAAATCGTATTTCACGAGACTTTCTCATAAAACTTTTTTGGGAAAATTACATAGGGACCCCCTGTTAGATGCCCATCTCACATCTAAGTCCTACTTAGTCAAACAATTACATTCCACAACTATTTAGCTCAAAACAATTACATATAAGTCCAATTTCACTATACAACCAAACACTTCCTTAATATATGTCCCAAGTTGTAATTTCTAAAGTTTAATTATTTCAATTTTCACTCTTACACTATTTATGTTTTCAGAGACAAATAATAAAGTTAACTCAAACATTTCACAAATATTACATTCAACTCAAGTTTCAATAATATTTTCTAGAAACTTAATTCATTTATCACAGAAAAATGTGCACCGAAAAAATATATTTAACTTATTAATATTATTATTATATATTTATATTCATATTTTTTAATTTGTATAAATGTAATATTTATCCCAAATTTTAAAAATGTTTTACAAGAAACCTATTGATAAATATAATACTACATATAAATACTATTTAACAATTATTATAAATAGTAAAATTTGACAATTTGATCATTTAACAATTATTATAAATAGTAAAATTTATACATATAAATACTATTTAACAATTATTATAACACAATAGTAAAAAGTAAAAAACATAAATTTACAAAATTTGATCATAAAATAATCATTTCAGGATTTTTTTTAAAGTTTATTATTTTAATTTGACGTATTTACTTAAATTTTTGTATTATAGGACCCTTTTTTATTATTTCATTTTAATTTTACGTAATTATGTAATCTTTTGTGTTTTTAATTTTCAAAACATCTTATAATTTGAGTTAAATTTAAAAATATAAAAAAATTACATAATACGTAAAATTAAAATAAAAACCTACAAAAATGGTCCTATACACAAAAACATTACGTGAATACGTCAAATGAAATAAAAAAAATTAAAATATAGTCCATAAATTAATATATTTTATGTATAGATAATTTTTTTTTTAAAAAAAACTTTTTATTAAAAAAAAAAAGAAAATTGGAGAGATAGCGTGTCCTCACTGATTATATTCAGGGGGGAGCGCCTCCTCCTTGAATATAATCAGGGAGAAGGCCCTTCTCTTAATTCAGTTCAGGGAGGCGCGCTGCCTCCCCGATTTCCTTTTTTTTATATAAATTCTTTTTTTTATAATATATAAATAAATTATATTAATTTAAAAAGTGTTGTAGTTGGAAAAAACTAAAATTTTACCTCGTCATCTTATTTATTGAAGAAATCATCGTTGAATAAATCAGATTGTGTAAACATGATTAAATTTTGTGACTTCCTTTTTTTTTTTTTACTTTTTATTAGTGTTTTATATAGTATTAGTTCACATTTTATATTATGAATAAGTTATTGGAGATTTTAAGTCAAATAAAATATATATGGACTAGTTTGATTTTTTAAAAAAAATTATAGACTTTTTGTACAAAGTCATATAAAGTTTTGACTTTTAACAAAAATGATTTGGCAAATAACATTCCTGTTATTTATTCCTTTTTTAAGATTCAAGTTTTTTTTTTTTTTTTGAGATATACTATTACAATTACAATTGTTGTACGGATTTCTAATTTATAACTAACGAAATACAGCGAAAATATCACCCATTTCAGGAAAATAATCACCCATTTAAGATTCAAGTTACAAACTCAATTTTTTATTTTGTCCTTTATATCCTTTTCTAATTAAAATCAAACAAAAATAAAAGAGTTTAATAAATTAAAATTAAAGTACCAACCCAATCCACTCAATTGCAATCTTATTGGGTTAATAGTTGGTTGGGCAGTGGATTGTATTTTACCCACCCATTAATTACTAAGGTAGTGTTTGTCATTACTTAAAAAAAAACACTTCTCTGCTTCTAG